>PVKM010024930.1:0-20233 GCA_004027735.1 Carollia perspicillata
GACCGGAGGGAGGTGAGACGGAAGGGATGTGGGGTGACTGAGTCTTGGGGGAACTGCAGGGCTTCTGACTGGATCCTGAGGCAGCGGGGAGTCACAGAAGGGTATGAACCTGGCAGTTGGGAAATAGGGAATGACATGAGCAGACTTGGGTTTCAGAGACTAACTCTGGATTTGGTGTGGAGAAAGGGTCTGGGTGGGTGGAACAGTCAGGAGGGAGGCAAGGAGACTTGTGAGGCGGTGATTGCAACACTCTGAGTGAGTGGAGATGAAAACCCAGGCTAGAACCTTGCTAAAAACAAGAATGATAATAATAATTATTAATTCAGCAAAACTTGCTTCACGGGGATCTAGTTATTAAAATCTGATTTCTAGATTACATTTCCCAGGATCCTTTGCAGTTTAGGTGTGCCATATGATTATGGTCTAGTCAATGGAATGTGAACAGATACAATGAGCTCCAATCCTGGGCCTGACCCATGGAAATCTCCCCTCCACACTCCTCTCTATTCTTTCCTCCTTCTGGCTGATTGGAAGAGAGAAGCTGTGAACTACAGATAACTGGGAACTCACTAACCTGGCTCCTCACGAAGCCACGTAGAGAAAAGTTGCTCTAGCTGACTAGGAACACCTCGGAAGAAATATCTGCAGTGTCTGAGCCATTGGACAATTTTAGGACTATTCATTATAGAAGCTAGTGTTACCCTAGTGAATTTAAGCACTCATTTCTGGCAAGGCACCATACTTAATGCTTCACGTGTGATAAGTCATTTAGTGTTTGCAGCAAACCACTGAGTAACATTATTATTATCATTATCCCCACCTTACAGTGGAGAAATCTGTGATAAAGAGGGGCTCTGCAACCTATCCAAGTTACACAGCTGGTAAATGACAGAGTCAGGTTTCAAACAGAGCTCTGGCTCCAGTGGTTTAAGCCATACATGGTAATGGAGATGGATAAAAATGAAGAGATTAAAAAAATAGAGAGAGAGATGTTTTTCCCATCCAATTAATCTTCCGATGAAACAGTATTTTTAAAAGCTTAAATGGTCAAGCATGAACATGAATTAAAAGTTAAGTCAATACATAAAATAGTTTCAAATACAATGTAAAGAGATAAGCTGCTTTGGGTGAGGCTTCCTAGAGAGACTTGAGGCTGAGATTTGCAAGTTGGAGTTTTACTGGGAAGTGTTCCCTGGAAGTAACAGGAGCAGATTTGGGCAGAGAGAGCGGTTAAATTATATTGTAGCAGCAATGGAGGACGCAGCCTAACTACAGAAAGCTCAGCGACTGACCACCCTTCAGTGTTATCTGCCATCGAGCAAGAGAGTCTGGGCTTTTGTGTCCTGTTTCAGTTAGTCATTGCATGTGGGCTGCCGGCTGAGAGGCAATGTAAGGCGGGTGAGGTGGCTCCTTTGGAGACAGGGAGTCACTGTGAACCAGCACTGCCTGCGCCTGCAGGAAAGAACATTGAGATCCGCAAGGGACAGGGAGGGCAGCGGGGAGAATTAAATGGCGTACCACAGTATTCCTATAGAAGCAATTAAGAGTAAACAAGTACTGTGCTCACACATTTTTAGTTGTTTTAGATTGTTCCACTGAGCCTCAGCCCATAACTTTCTAATTGTGCCTGAATCATGAGGGTATGTGTCGTGAGGGAACTGACAGAGATGAGACTTCAGAGGTGAGCTGAGCCGTGTGCAGGCTTAACGGGTTTGTCGGGCGAAGCAGTTGTGTGGGAGGGCTGGGGGCAGCCCTGCGGCCGTTGGCACAGGGAGACCACTGGCAAGTGCACCATTTGGAGGTGGTGTCCAGCCCATTGCTGTGAGGACCGGAGCGTAGACCAGTATCAATGGGATGGAGAAGGGCTGGTCTTGTAAGACATTTTAAAGGTAATTTTTAGTGCTTTGAGTGACTGAGTGTGAAGGTGCAGAGATTTGAGGTAAAACCTGTGGCTGCAGCTTGGTATGGCGTGTGAAAGATGACGCTCGAAGGCGGGTTGTGGCAATGCTCTCTCTGTGGGGGACAGTGTGACCTCTTGGCTACCTCTTTACTTGACCAAGCAAAGATAATTCTCCAGCTGGATGTTTCTTTAAGTTTTCTTTCACCTGAAGAAACTTCTATTGCTTCTTTCTGTCCCTTAAATGCTGAGTTGTTCTTTCCACCTCTAACTGGTTTCTTCATTAATCTATTTTTTAAAGTATTTGATCTGCCCTCCTCCCCCTGCCCCCTCCAGTAAACACTATTCTGTTGTCTGTATCTGAGTTTGTTTTTGCTTGTTTTGTTAGTTCTTTTGTTACTTTCTTTGTTTTATATCCCACCTGAGTGAAATCATATGTTTTTTGTCCTTTTCCTTCTAACTTATTTCACTTAGTATGACACCCTCAAGATCCATCCATGTTGTCACAAATGGCAAAATTTTGCCCTTTTGATGGCTGAGTAAGTATTCCATCGTATATTTGTACCACATCTTCCTTATCCAGTCGTCTGTGGGTGGCTCACTAAGCTATTTTAACAAAAGTTTTCTTGCATCGTTTCTTCTCCTCTCCCCAGTAACAAATCTAAGTGTACCCAAACAAGACATACAGCTAAATAAAGCAAGACAAAGTTTTAAAGAGCAGACAGAAAATCCATTTGAAAAAAGTGTCTTCATTTTTCAGCAGTTCTGTCATGGCCTGTGTTAGATGCTCCGACAACATCCTTGGACTCAGGTGCCACGAGAGCTGACACGAAGGGTCTGGGCTTGGGGCTTCTGTCCATGTGTGAGTATGGTTTTGCCTTCTGTTAGGAAGCTGGCTCTACAAGATCGTTCGTTAAGGCTGAGTCTGGACGACTGAGCCAGGTCCCTGGGCATCCACAATTCGTGTAGCTGTTGTGTAGGTTGGGTCACGGTACCGTGCCCTTTCACTTTCTGGAGCGTAAGTAATTTTCTGATCCGATTTACACAAGATTAAAATCTAGCTTTCTGCAGGCTGTGTTTTTGCCAAGTTACTGAAAAACTCCTAACAGTATAAAATTTTATTTTAGAAAGGAAGAAAAACAGCTAGTTCTTAAGTGAAATTAAGTTCGCGTAGGAGACGTCATGTCGTGTACGCACGGGGAAGCCAGGTCAAATCAGTCATTCATTTACCAGCATTCATGGTGAAGCTTCTCCGTGCGGGCACCAGCCTGGAGGTGCCAAGAGTGCACAGTGAGGGAGACAGCTGAGGTCTGACCTCTCACAGGATGTACCTTCTAGTCATCGAAAACAGAAAATAAGAAATAATTAATAAGAAAGATCCCCATGTTTGTAAGTGCTCAAAAGAAAAGAAAAGTTGCAGTTCCATTTGTTTATCCAGCCCTTCCCTCCCATTTCAAGAGGCTGCCCTGGAGAGAAACTGGGTCTCCTAGGGACCTACGAGCAGGATGATGTGAACCCAAACTCATTGCCCGAATCAGCAAATTTACCAGTTCTGAGGGTGTATTGGGGTAAGGGGGTGAGATGTTAAAACTTTAAGTATAAATATGATATTGTAGATATAATTTAAACCCCTACCTGGGACTGATATCAAGCATGGTCCATGAAGACACTGCTTAATATTAACGATTAACAAACAAAAACTATGATGGGAACTCTTTCAACAAACTTCCACTTCGGTGACTTGCAGGAGGAGCCAGTGCCCTCTGTTCTCTGTGAGCACAGGACGCTGCTCTGAGCCCTGAGCAGCTTGGCCACCCGGCCGCTCCACCGGCTCCCGCCTCGCTCCCTGAGAGTCAGACTGTTTGTTCCCTGCTGCACTTGTGCCAGCTTTACTTGTTATTAAAATTATGCAATTTACTTTACTATTACATTAACGAATGAAATCCGAGTCTGGAGAGAGACACGTAGAATTATTACAATGAAATTAAAATAGAATGCTTTGCAAAGATAATGTCAAATTAGATTACGAGAAAAGACTGAAAAAGATAATAAAATTTACAGCATTTTGCTTGAGTGTTTTTACGTTCTCATCCACTACAAAGAAAGAAAAAGTTGAAATGAAAAACGGGAACTTATGGGTGTGGTTTAGGTAAAAAAACAAAACAAAACTGCAGCTTTGGATCCTTCACAGTGAACTCATAGTGAGGGGAAAGGCCGTGGTGACCTTCTAGCAGATGGCAAATACTCTACACTTCAGTTAAAATATTATATTTACAACATAAGAGTATTTTCCCCCTGACATTTGTGATTATGCCGTTAATTAGCAACATTTACTCTGTTGACTAAGAAGATTTTCACTGTATTGTAAGGTGTACTTTAAGGGCAAAAGACTCACAATTTCTCCATCCTAACATTATATTAGGCAAACAGTGTGTGCACCTCCCACTAATTCCTTTACCTGAGCCAAATCTCTTTTCCCCCGTTGCACAGTAGAAACAAAGAAAATATTTTCACTTTTCAGTAGCAACGTTCCTTTGAGAATATCAAAGCTCTTCAAGAGACAAATTTCTAATTAAGCAATCATGTTTATGCCGCCCTAGAGAGATGGAGAAGCATATTTATTATTCTTTCACTGAGGATGTTAGACCCATACTAGGAAGCTAACAGATGTCTCCGTGCTGTCTCTCAGGAGAATTATGTTTCCACTAATCTCCCTGCCACACTGTGTTCTGTTCCCTACTCTGAATCATTCTGAGTGTTACAGAGAACTATGGAAGCATGGAAAGAGCACTTCTCTGAGCACCAGCACACGTGGGCTCGGACCCTGGCTGTGCCACTTACTCGTGGGACTTGGCCGCTCTAGGCAGCCTTTCTGTGCCTCAGCCCCTTTATCTGTAAGACGGAGATGGCAGCACCTGTCATACCAGCCAACACAAAATGAAATGAAACACGCAGGCCACTTTTGCTATCACTACTTGCAGCTGCAGTGCCCATATTTCTTTTGACAAGCACTTCTTTTCTTCCCAACGCGTGGGCCCACTTTTTGTTACGGTATTTTTGATCACATGTTAATTTATAGGTCCTGCTTTGCATTCTCTCTTGAGACCAGAAGTGGGAGTCCCCCCTCTTCACCATGGCCAGCTTCCAACCAGGGTCCCAGACTCAGTAAAAAATGTAAGGAAAGAGACAGGCTGTGATCAGGGTAACGATCTATTGTACTCTGACCTATAAGGTGCCAGTAAGTGGCTACCATTTTCTAAATGTGTTGAGTGACTCATTGTATCTCTTTACTCATTCACAGAAACATGGCTGATAAGGGCTATAAAGGAAAAAGCAAACATGAAGTATACTAAATTTCCCACAACAGAGAATGCACTGGTACATAACGCTATGTCTACACAATGGAAGGCCATTTGTAAAAAGATGTAGTTAAATATTTATTGTCATAGAACGATGGTCATGATAATAAAGCGAAAAAGCAAGCCCCAAAAGTGTGATGCACAACATAATTTTATCATTATTTAAGAAAATGTGTATTTGAATTAAAAATATTTAAAGGATATACAGTGGCTATCTTTGGGTGGTGTGGGATTACATAAATAATCTTTTATTCTTTGTATTTATATGTGTTTTCTCATTTTCTATGATGGATGGATTTCCCACAGTTGTTTTTGGAAAAATACTGATTTAAATGAAATAAAACCTTATTGCTACAAAAGCTACTGTGGGAATGAAGAATATCATTTTGAAAAAAAATGCCAACTCTAA
The DNA here is from genome assembly GCA_004027735.1 of Carollia perspicillata. Lineage (NCBI taxonomy): Eukaryota > Metazoa > Chordata > Mammalia > Chiroptera > Phyllostomidae > Carollia > Carollia perspicillata. The sequence continues at coordinate 5,666 of PVKM010024930.1, forward strand.
AAAATGAATTAAGTATGGAAATTTTTGAATAGGAGGGATAAATTTCTTTCATTTTTAGAAGGATGGAATCAATGACAGATGTTGCAAATAAACCAAGTACCAATTGCAAACCTATTTCTACTTAGCTGCATCTACCTTACATTGCTTCTAAAATGTACTCACTTCATGGTAAATATGCTTGATATTTTGCAATATCTACATTAAACAATCAATCATTGATAGTGACACAGCATAATGTTTTCTTTTTTGTCAAAATATCATTTTATTAAAAATCACCTTTAAGACAAGGGGGAGGTGTATTTCTTTCTTATAATCAAAACTATAGCTATCCAAATGCCTATGTGTCAGCTACATGAAATGTTAAATTTTAGGTTAATTTATTTAATCATTACTACCTTAAGAGATAGGTATTACTGTGTCCATTTTATAGTTGCTGAAAACTGACCTCCCAAAGTTAAGTGTCTTACTCAACCATAAGTAGCAGATCCACATGTCTTTTAAAAAATTACTTAAATTGGAGAAAACCCCTGAGAAAGGTAATAAGCAGCTCAGATGCTGATTGCCAATGAAGTCTACCTCTCCCGAGAGCAGGTGTAATTGATCAGAAGACCATGGCTTTCCAGCTCTTAAAAATGAGTTTTCCAAGACTTCCAGCCAAGATGGAGGCATAGGTAGACATACTGTGCCTCTTCACACAACTGAAAGAAAGACAACGAAAAATTAGAAACAAAAAAACGACCAGTACTGATAGAAAATTGAACTGTATGGAAGTCTGACAACCAAGGAGTTAAAGAAGAAACATTCATCTAGACCATTAGGAGGGGCGGAGTTGGGCGTTTGGGTGGAGAGGACTCAGGCAAAGTGGCAGCTGGCAGACCCTGGATGCAAGGCCGCAGCAGGCAGACCCAGCGAGGCAGTGGATTTTGGAGGGGCGCGGCGCACAAGGTGGCTGGTGAACTGGAAGGTCCCATAGTTGCATGTAGATAGACCAGGTGAAACTGGGGAGTGAGACGGACTGTGCAACCCAGGGTCCCAGCTCAGGGAAATAAAGCCTCAAAACACTGATTGAAAACACCTGTGGGGGTTGAGGTGCTGGGAGAGACTCCCAGCCTCACAGGAGAGTTCGTTGGAGAGACCCACAGGGTCCCAGGATGTACACAAACCCACCCACATGGGAATCAGCACCAGAAGGACCCAGTTTGCTTGGGGGAAGTGGTGGAAGTGACCGAAATCTGGCAGAGAGAGCAGAGTAAGTGCCGTTGTTTCCTCTTGGACCCCCGCCCCACATACAGAGTCACAACACAGTGACCGGGTTGCCCCACCCAGGTGAACACCTAAGGCTCCACCCCTCACGATGTGACAGGTGCGTAAAGACAAAAAAAAATGGCCCAAATGAAAGAATAGATCAAAGCTGCAGAAATAATACAACTAAGTGACGAAGAAATAGTCAACCTACCAGATGCATAGTTCAAAGCACTTGCGATCAGAATGCTCACAGAATTGGTTGAATTTGGTCACAAATTAGATGAAAAAATGAAGGCTACACTCAGTGAAATGAAGGAAAATGCACAGGGAACCAATAGTGATGGGAAGAAAACTGGGACTCAAATCAATGGAGTGGACCAGAGGAAGAAAGAAACATCCAATCAGAAAAGAACAAAGAAACAAGACTTCAAAAAAAATGAGGAGAGGCTTAGGAACCTCCAGGAAGTTTTTAAATGTTCCAACATCCAAATTATAGGGGTACCAGAAGGAGAACAGGAAGAGCAACAAGTGGAAAACTTATTTGAACAAATAATAAAGGAGAACTTCCCCAATCTGGCAAAGGAAATAGACTTTCAGGGAGTCCAGGAAGCTCAGAGAGTCCCAAAGAAGGTGGACCCAAGGAGGAACACACCAAGGCACATCAGAATTACATTAGCCAAGATTAAAATGAAGGAGAGAATTCTAGAAGTGGCTAGAGATAAGGAGACAGTTGCCTACAAAGGATTTCCCATCAGACTGTCAGCTGATTTCTCAAAAGAGACCTTGCAGGCAAGAAAAGGCTGGAAAGAAGTATTCCAAGTCATGAAAGGCAAGGACCTATATCCAAGATTACTCTATCCAGCAAAGCTTTCATTTAGAATGAAAGGGCAGATAAAGTGTTTCTCAGATAAGGTCAGGTTAAAGGAGTTCACCATCAACAAGCCCTTATTATATGAAATGTTAAAGGGACTTATCTAAGAAAAAGAAGATAAAAAACATGTACAGTAAAATAACAGCAAACTCACAATTATTAAAACCACACCAAAAACAAAAACAGAAGCAAACTAAGCAAACAACTAGAACAGGAACAGAACCACAGAAATGGAGATCACATGGAGGGTTATCAGCAGGGGAGTGGGAGGAGGAAAGAGGGAGAAGAGGTACAGAGAATAAGTAGCATAGACGGTAAGCAGAAAATAGACAGGAGGAGGGCAGGAATAGTATGGGAAATGTAGAAGCTAAGGAACTTATAAGTATGACACATGGACATGAACTAAAGGTGGGGAATGTGGGTGGGAGAGGGTGTGCAGCATGGAGGGGAGTGAAGGGGGAAAAAGGGACAATTAATAGCATAATCAATAAACTATATTTAAAAAATTATTTAAATTGTATTAAATTCACTCAGTGCTAGCTACCATGTGCCTTGTGCTGGGAATACACCAATGAACAAGACACAGTGGTCCCATCCCTCAAAGAAGCTTACATTGTAGTCAGATGACATGGAGCAAGTAACTATTAATGTGATAAATCTTATGAAAGGAGAAATAGGTTGCGAAAGGAGATTTAATCTGGTCTTCAACATCTGTGTATGTGCAAGACATTTACATTATGATATGAAGCACAAGTAGGAGTTAACTGGGTGAAGAGGTGGCATGGAAAAGTATTCCTGGTAGAGGGAACAGTAGGTGCTAAGGCGCTGAGATGACATTTTGCTACAATGATCTGGCATAACCAACCATCCACAGTTCTGGCTCAAAGCAATGTTTCTCCTACATGGGACTGGGTCAGCTGCAGCTTGGCTGGACTCCAGGGTTCAGGTCTCCCTCACATGTTGCTCATCCCCTTTTGATGGGTGGCTTCCTTGAACATGCTCCTTTCACATCACATGGCAGGGAGCACAGAAGCCAAATTTTTAAATCACACAAGTGCATTTAAGCCTCATGGCATGTTCAGGAACATTTCATTGGCTAAAGCAAGCTATACGGTGAAACCCGGAATATGTGAGGTGGGAAAATATTTTACCCATAGTGATTAGTACTTCGGAGTCACACGTAACACAGGATGTGGATGAATAATTTAATAGTGAAAAATTGTAAAAAATGACTTAGTCAACCACACGTGGATTTTTCAAGGAACCCTTTGCTAGTGTGGCTAAAGTGTAATGAGTGACCTGGGGAATGGTACTGCTGGCTGCTCTGGTAATTAGTTGTTCTTGGGAAATTCTTATTAAGGAGATTTTATATATTTTAAGCTCACTCCAAAAGATAATGACTTATCCATCTTCTACCTGAACTTCATTTCCAAAGAGCTGACCAGCACTGACGCACCATCGTTATCCCACAGGGCTAATACAGTGCCGACTGGATTAAATATCCCTCCCCTGCTGTGTGGCAAGCACTGTATCGCACCTCTGAGTGACGGGGCACATTCAGAAGCGGTGCCTCAGAGGCAGTAAAAGCAGAGTTTGAGCCCCTGAGCTAACAGTATTAAATTTAGTTGCCACTCATTCTCTGGGAATGGAGGTCAGCTATTTTATTTACGGTGAATAAGACAAGCCAGTCATAAAACGTGAGGAAACATCTAATTTGACTACTTTATGCCATGAAACTCGATCTTCTATGTAGTCAGATCGCTTTGATAATGTTATAAGAATAGTTCAGTTTATTTTTACCCATCTCTGTACAGATACATTCATTTGCTTTACGAGTGCTTAGATCTAATGCTTGAATGAACAGGTGTAGGGACATGCGCTGGCCAAATATAAACTAGTACAGTTCATGCAGTTCATGTGTTTACAAGTGTTGGCATCTTTCAAAAAAGAAATGTATTCCATGCAGACAGCCATGGCATTCTTAGCTATCATGGTATATTCTTTCACAGGAAACTATTAGTTTCAGTTAAGATGATTTTCTCCCCCTTTTGCTGATCAGAAGAGATTAAACGGAAATCACTACCTCTATGCTTATCTTGTTTTGGAGCCAGATTTTCCCCTTCCTTTGCTCTAAGCTCAATTTTATAATCTTGAGGATTTAAAATAGAATCCATTATTCTTTCTGACAATACTGATTTCCCATGAAAACAAGATTGTTGCTTGTAGCTCACAGTACATTTCCTTCTGAAGCATGTGCCATTTCAATGGATATCAGTGGTTTTAACCAATATGCTGGGTTTGGGGGAGTTCCTTTCCCCTCATTTTGTTCGCAGTTAGGTAAGCCTTCTGGTTGGTTACATTATTGTATTTCATTACCCAGTTTGAAATGCTACGTTTAAGAAAAACTCCAGGTGTCTGGTTTACTCCTCTGATAAACTTTGATTCTTCTTCTTTGAGGCCCTTTTTATATGTGTGTGTGTTTTCTTGCTCTTTTTCCGGGGCACCCTTTCAAAAGTCAGCACACTGTATACATTTCTGGTAACATCAGTCTTGGGAGAGATGCATTCTCTCACACATTCCCTATGTGGGAATCTGAGGAAGGAGATGAAAAATACGTTCATCGTCTGAAACGAATGTACTTCCCGACTCCTGATGGTTCGTCTTTCAGAGGGGCTGACGAAATCCTTGGCTTGTGTGTCTGTGGAGGTGCGGTTCCCCGCACTGAGGAGGCACTGACTTCCACGGGTGAGTCCTGCGGCTGCATTGCAGAGGGCTGGCAGTCCGAACTCAAGCCTGATTCGTGAGTTCTGTTCACGGGCCTGTCACTTCCCAGTGGGATATTTTTGCACAGAGAAAATTGACTTACTTAGTTTTTACTTCTGAACGGTGAAAATGGCAATATTATTTTTACTGTAGTTTTAAATGTTTAAATGAGTCCAACCAAATGAAAGCTGTAGCTGCATTGCAATATTAGTAAAACCAGTCTGATTAATATTTTTGCCAGATTCTGCTCTGCACCACAGACCAACTTGTTTACCTCAACTGACCAAATGAACTCACTCTTTTGCTGTTGTAAAGACCCAAATTCTTAATGGAATTACAGCCCCAATTGCTCCAGACAAATGGCTCTTAAAACTTTAAAAGGTTTAGGACCTTTAATATCAGCTAGCATAGATTTCTTTGAAAATAATGAAATTATATCAGGCCACCTTTTGAGGATGGTGTGAGATTTAAATAAAAGGTCGCTTTATGTATTCCTGGATTAAATCATACAGTTTTACATATTTTGACTAGATGTCAAGTTAACCTGCTGCAGTGAGAGAACTTGAAGCTTCAAAGACCTGAATGTGACTTTTGTTCCTTCCTGGTTATGTGATCCCCAAACCCAGGGGCACTGAGTGTCATCAGTGAGATGGGCCCACACTTGTTCTCCCTACATCCTTGGGGTGCTTGTCAAAGTCAAATGGTGTGATGGATAGGGACATTGTTTGAAAATTGTGCAGAACCATACAATGTGATTTTAGAAGAAAATTTAGATGTATTTTGTTTTCATTGTTCCCACTTAATAATAGTGACCTGTTCATTGTTTTACTTATTGGAGTTTCTGGCCAATCCAGGAAGAGAAGAAAAAAAAAGGGAAAAAAAGATGTAAGGGTTGGATGAGCAGATTTAATCAACAAACTGAAATAAGAGCCTTCGCAAAGATGGTGAACACCTGATCAGCTTCAAAAAATTATTGGTCTTCATTGGCTTTAGCAAACCATCTAGGGAACACAATAGAAAATAAGACACCACTCTCAAACTACCAAGTGGCCAGGAAAATAACTGAACAAAGCCTTTTCTGAGAACATTTTAGAACAAGAGCTGAAAAAATGGAAAAATATATCTCATTGTGACATGTTAGTTTCCCCTAACATGAACCTGTAAATTCAAAGTCAAATTATGGCAAGGTATTTTTGAGGATCTCGACATACTCGTTCTATATTAACTCTAAGAGGAGTAAATATTCATGGTGCTCAGGTCAGTTCTGAGAAGGAAGAGCAAAGAGGAGGGACTCACCATCCCAGAAAGATGCAGTGCGGAACCGGAGCACGAGCTGTCCAGTAAAGCCACAGGAAAGCACAGAGTCAGAGACAGGCCGAGTATACCCTGGAACCTGCTCTGGGGTACACGTGGCATCATTAATCAGTGGAGGAAGGGTAGATGGCCTACAACCCGCCAACTGAATGGTTATCTCAAGCATATACAAAGGCAAACTCCAGTGCGAAAGTAAAATGATAAAGCTGATAGCAGATACCGGAAGTGTTGAAGATCATCAAAATGCAAACTAGTAGTTGAAATGTAACCGTTGACTACATTTAAAAAATTAAAGATTTCTGTTAAAGGACAGACAAAATTAGCAAAGCTAACAAAAAATGACGGAATGAAAAAAGATTTTCATAACATCTAAAATTTACAAGAGATTAATATCTAGAATACTCTGAGAAGCCTAAGTTTTTCCATTTTTAAAATGAAGACAGATAATAGTAGTGGAAAGTGAAGTGCTCAGCACAGAGGCTGGCGTTCAGTTAATGCTTTCTGTTTGCTGTTGCTAGTTCATCTGCTCTTATTCCCTGTAAGAAAACACTTTTGTGTTGAGCACTATATATGCTCCCTGAATTTCTGGTTTGTGCATGGTTTTATGTTGCTGGCTTACGGATTTGCAGAGAAATGCATGTGCAAACATCTAGCCAGTCTCAGTATGCACAGTCCTATTTGATAATGTCCCCAATGTGCCAGTGGTTAAAAGAAAAGTGGAGAGAGTATTAGTGGCACTTCCCATGATGTGGAGGTGAGCAAAATGCATACGCCACCGTAGCTGAGGAACCAGCTGCTAAGGACACCTGCCAGTTGTCCTGGCTGGTGTAGCGCAGTGGATTGAGCACGGGCCTGCAAACCAGAGGACACATGCCAGGTGATGTAGCAAGAAAAATATGCTTCATGGCTTGAGGTGTGGGTCTTGTGACTGTCATATTCCATCCTACTTGAGGCTGTGGGGCCTGAATGTGCCGTGTCCAGAGGATGGAGGGAGTAGATGAAGCAGCTCCCGACTCCTTAGCTGCTTGTCCAGGTCTGACATGTGGTGGCGGTGGGTGGCAGGGCCTGCTGGGTTTCCTGGGGACCCCACACCCAGGATGGGTTGGCCACAGAGAGGTGGCTTTGCTCATGGCCAACCAAACCTGCTTTCTGAAAGCAGAGCTTTGTCTTTTTGTGCTTTATGACTTCAGCTTCGGGGAAGAATTTGGCTCTCCCATTGCAGCCTGAAAATTTAGATGATGACACACAGGGCAGAAGGCAGCAAGCTGCCCTCAGTGGCAGTGATCTGAACTGGGTCCCGTCCTTGGGCTTGGGGAGGGTAAAGCAAGGCAGCCCGGGCTGTCCTGCAGACAGGGAGGGAAAGAAAAGGATGGACAACTCTGTGCCCAGCTGTGACACACTATCTCCTTCGATTCCCTGCACCCTGTGAAATGAACATTCTTATCCCTACTTTAAAGATGTGACTACTGCAGCTCAGAGAGAGAACATGGCCCAAAGTTACTCAGCTTGTAAGAGATTCACTGATTTGAACCCTAGGTCTGTTTGAATCCAAGACCCACAGGTGGTTTTGGGTTTTTTTGCCCTGCTCCATTCTCTGTATCTGAAGGCTTGGACTGAGGGTGGGTGGGGCTGAGTGAATCTATGGCTTGGTGGACTCCATGTAAAAATGCCGGGCTAGTCCCACCTGTGTCTGATCTTGGCAGGAGGTTCGCTTAGGTTGTAGAAAGCTAATTACATTCCCCAGTGCTGCATCTGAGCACGTGTCTCTGTGGTCAGCTGGTTTTAGGTATGGTTTCGATTTCTCAGCAGAAACTGTGTTTCTGTGAAATAATGACATTTTTAGTGTTGTGTTTTCCTTGTCATTCAGAGAAGCCTAACTTCCAGGAGACGCATTATATACCATGGCTGGATTCCACACCCAGGAAGAAGCCAAGCAGGGCCTGCAAGACAGAAAGGGCTTGCCCCCAGGTGGGATTTCAGTTCTCTGAGCTTCTGGGATCTGAAAGGTACTTTGAAGAACTGGCTTCTTTAGCTGTTAACAGGGACATCTCTTGTCCAGACATTTGCAACTAACTTTTCTTTGTGCTTGAGAGATGACAGTATTTTTTTGCTAGTGCTATTTGGAAGTCAGTAGGGTTGCCAGAGCCACGCTTTCTTACCCCTGTCTCTAAGGCCCAAGGCAATGACTAATAGTGTTAATAATCATGATGATGAGAATCTCAAACCATTTACTGTGTATATGCTATGTGCTGGGCAATGTAGTAAGTTCATTTTATATGTACAAAAACCCACTGAAATATGTGTTATTTTATATTTGTATGACTGCAAAAAAGCAGAAATCCTACTTCAATGACTTAATCAAATGAAAGATTTATTTTTCTCACAGGATAAAAAGTTCAGTAGCAAGTACTTTAAGGGGATTAAGGGGCCCCATGATGCTATCAAGAACCCAGGTTCCTTCTCTGGGGCTTTCTTCCTCATGCTTGCAGCATGGCTGTTCTACTTCATGCACCACATCTACTTTTTCCGAAAGGCAGAAGAGCAAAGTCTAAGTGACAAAAAGGAAACAGGTGAATGCAAGTCGGTGCACTCCCTCTAACAGACTTTCTCAGAAACTCCAGCTGGTACTTCCATTGCAGCTCATTGTCCAGAACCGTGTTGCATGCTGACATCTAGCTGCAAGGGAGTTTGGTAATGCAAGAGTATTGAAGCAGGAAGAAAGAAAGGAGGGATGAATATTGGCTAGGTAACTAGAAGTGCATAGCTCATATAACTAGTATTTGTTCAAAATTTATAGATAAGGAAAGTGAAAGGCGAGGTTTTAAGTGTTTGCCACGGTCACCTAGCTAGTGAGTAAGATGGCTCAGACTTGAATCTGGGTATGTCTGACTCTGAAGCCATGTTCCTAAAAGCTCTGCCAGAACTTGTACCTGATGCTAGGGGATTGTTAGGATGGAGAAAGAGGTCTTTTGGGGGCTCTCCTATGGAAGAGAAAGGGCGATTAATTTGTCAGCTTCTTGAGAATAGAGTGAAGATCAACATGTAAGATATGGAAAGGCAGATTCTGGCATACAGTATGAAGGTGATTTTCCAACTGAGAGTAATTAACTGTTATATGGGCTGTATGGTAGACTCTGGTCCCAGAAATGTGCAGAAATTAGATGGCCAATCAGAGGAGATTTCTGAACTGATTGAACATTTCGGTGTATTGTGAGTTCAAGATTCTGGATCTAGGAAATGGAAGTGGCTGATGAACAATCAGGGTTAGAGAAAGGACTTCGTCTGGGTGTAGAAGCCTCTTGACTTGTCAGAGCTAGAGAGACCACACAATTAATTTATGATCCACACTGGGGCATTTTTGGAGTAAAAGGGGGATTTATTAGTAATTACACTGGGTGAATACCAGTATCATTATAGACCAGCTGGGACCTGTGGCCACCCCAGGAGTAGGTTTCTGGTGAATAAAGGAGTGGGGAGGCCTGGACTTCATAGGTAGTGGCTGAAAGGACAGACACCCCCATGTCAGATCCACCCACTTCCATGAGCTGGACCTTCCAGGGGGCCCTTCTTCGCCCATGCTGGAGTTCGGTGGTAGGTGTCACCCTTTGACAGGCAGAGACCATGTGTGGCTACTAAAAACATGCTTGTGACACAGGTCCTCGAGCCCTAGTCCCTTTAGCATGACTCATTCTTGAGGGACACTGAGCTCAGAGAATGCTGCGTTTCTTAGTGAGTCATGAACCTGGTCCATTTTAGGCTGGGAAGGAAACGGGAGTTTACATGTCTTGAACTCTTTCTCATCTTTCAAAAAATGGCTCTTCTCAGTGACCTTGGGTGAATCACAACCTCTCTCTATTGTTTGGCGTTTCCTTTAGTGGAAATAAAATGGAAATAATAGCTACACAAAAGAAAACAATGATTCAAGATCTTCCAATGAAAGATGCCAGGTGGAGCCAAGCGATATTCTTATTTTTATGACAGTCATTTCAGGGCCGCCTCTTGTCCCGTCCCTCTCATTAGGCCACAGGGCATGTAATAAACACAGGTCTGGCCTGTGTTTGGCTGGTATTTGATGATGATGATGGCACTGACATGAAGGGAAGGAATCTCCTTCCGGCTTGTGTTTCAACCTCCCCACACCTAATGTGCTCTCAGTGCACATTAGTTGGGAAACTGGAGGCCGGTGGTGAGCTGGTCTCGTTGTTTCATAGCCAAGGTAGCCTGTTCAGGAAACCTTCTAATAATGATGCTATTAAAATATTGTCTTTATTGCTTCCTTAATTCCTTTATTCAGTAAACATTGATTGTCTCTGTGTACGAGGCTCTGTTTCCCATGCATGTAGCCGGATGTATAATGACCAACATTAAACTGTGGGAATCAACGGTTTTCTCTGAGATGTGAGGATTGGAGCGCACTGGCCTCCTGCTGCAATCTCGCATCTCTCCTGTCTAACCTGATACCTGAGAGACAGGTCTAAATGCAAGGCTGCTCTTGTTACCTATTTCCTAAAGGATCAACACCAAATTTCTTAGTATGGTATAGAAGAACCTTTAGGATTTGGTCCCTACTCATCTTTCTGTCTTATCTCTCACTGAGCCCATTTTAGAACCAAGTTCCAGCAACTGGGACATTTCTGCAGGTCCCTAAATATACAGCAAATATTTTAGATTTGGGGGATCTTACTGTCTCTGTTACAACTAGTCGGTGATGCAGTTGTAGCATGAAAGCAAACATAGGGAAAATGGAAATGAATGGGCATGGCTGTGTTCAAACAAAACTATTTACAAAATCAGGTGGTAGGCTCAATTTGGTCCATGGGCTGTAGTCTGCTGATCTTTGCTCTGGGCCTTTGCTCATGCTATGCTCCTTCATTTGCCTACTTTAAGGACCTCTTTGTTCCTCCCTCATTTATCTGACCATTAACCATTCAATTGTTACATCAAGTCTAAGGCCTTTCCCGACTACCCCGAGTAGACTGGTGACTCACACCACGGTATTCTGTACCTTCCACCTACTTAACTGTGTTTTCTCCCTTAATTTGACTGTAAGTTTAGTCCTTCATTCATGCATTCACTGATTGATTCGCTCAATGATATTTAATGAGGGCATAGTATGGGACAGAACTGATGATTTTTTAAGTCTTTGTATAGCACCTAGCAGAAAGCCTGGCGTATAAACATGCTTGTTCAATAAAAGGAAATACAACTCAACGAAGAAATTCATGGTTAAAGATACATTCATATCTTTGGCGTCAATGTCCGAAGTGAAAATTGTCCTCACTGATTTCAGAACCTCTCCATCACGAGGAAGGATTAAGTCAATCGATTCCATTTGGAGCTTTCCTGTCACGGTTTCTGCAGCCTGGCCTGCAATAACATGGTGGCTCCTGCTGCCGTCCCTTCGCACTCCCTTTTCTGAGTCCCCTGGGTCCTGCTTTCTGGTAACTCCATATGGCAGGGCCAAGAGCAGCAGCACTGGCTCGCACACTCGCACACAAGCAGGCGACGAACTCATGTAGAATTTTACCAACAAAGTGTCAACATAATTCAGTGGGTTTTCTACTTTTCCTTTTACTTGTATGTAGAAGGTCTTATTTTTTCCATTGCTTTCTGACAGAGCAGGGCTGTCTATACTAAGAAACTTAAACAGTTCACCACATGATGATATTGAAAGTGCTTCCTTGCAGGTTCTAAACCTTTTTTTTTTTTTAATCCATAATCTCTGGCTCTTTGTGAGTGATTCTGAGGTAAATGTAAAAATGAAGCTTCTCATATTGTAGATGGCATTTCATGGATCTACGGAGCTCAAAAGTATTTGAAGAAGGCCCTACGTCATTTTCTTCAATTTACAGTTCATTCTAAATATAAGCAGACATTTATTTAAGTGGTTGTCTCCAGTAGAACCAAGATGGCTTCATCCCATTTCAACCTGGTCAGATGTACACTTTCAGTGGTTACCGGGAAGGTTCTATGTTTGTGGTCAGAGGCAGAGAAAAGAAAATGGTTACAGCTGGTTACAAAACAAACACAAAACCGCCACATGGCTTCTCACTTTGTAAGAGCAAATAGGAAAGGAGCCCCAGCTGGGGGTTGTAGCAGAGTGTGTGTTGGGTAAACACTAGAGAAACTGGAGAATGTTCTGGGTCTCTTCACTTTTTTTTTTTTTTTTTTAATATAAGAAGCCAGTGTGGGAAGTGGCAGCTGAACAGAGAGTACAAGATTCTCATTCACGAACTCACCCCCATGGTAATAGAAAATTAAATAAATCTAAGTTCCATCATGCACGACCCTTTTCACTGATGCAGCCACAATCCACCTGACCTGACATTTTAGACTGGCTACATTTGTGAGAAGAAATGGTGAGAAGAAATGACGTGCTTGGGTTTCTGAGGAGGAAGGGAGGGGCAAGGTCGTAAACTGACCTTGGGTTACTAAAGAAAAATAGGGCAGTGTTGCTAAATGACTAGGGCCACAATAGGTAGTAAACACAGCACGGCCACAGTGGAGGACATGTGGCATTAGTGAGCTGACCCTGTTGCAACACTCATACGATTTGGCGGTAAGGAACTTCTGGCAAGTTCCTCATTTGGTAAGCTGTTGTCAGTACATTTTCAATGGATTTATAATAGCGTGTGTGTGTGCACCCATGGAGGTGGGAAAGATGTTGGCAAGTGAGTTTCATAAATGAATGTGTTGCTTCTCTGGGGCATTAAAGTTTAAAATAAAATACTGTCTTTACTCTTGTTTCTAGCGGTTCTCATCAAATGTGGTGTCACCACTTGGCAATGCATGTCAGAGTTAAAATTCACCTGTCCTTTGGCTCTGAATTCTACTTTAAGATATTGATTTATAGTTCTACTCATGTGTATGTGCAAAAATATGTTTATGGGAGCCAAAGACAAAATGGCCTATATGCCTGTGAGAAGGGGGATGGGTCAGTTTTGGGACATCCATACAATGCAACACAGTGCAACTGTTGAAGTGAAAGGTAAATCAACTGAATGGATTTATTACGAACCCCACGATATCTTGTTACGTTTCTCTAAGGAACAGAGGCTATGTGTAGAAAAGAGAGGCACCAAGATACGTATATGCTTGCAGAGATGTACAATGTGTCTGATGTGTCTGGAAGGGCACCTGAGAAATGGACGGGTGGCTGCCTCCACGGAACAGACTGAAAGACTGGGCCCCAGAGGCTGGCGGACACTCACTTTCTACTCTGTGCTGTTTTGCACTGCTCGAAATTTTTGTTGGCCATAAATAATTTTTCAAAAAGAATTTTTAATGGAAATGTCACTCTTCCCAGTTAATTAGGGTTTGGCTGGTGGTGGCATCAGTGCCCAATGAAACAGACTGAAATATAGGGTCTGATTCATGCATTAAAAATGGTTGAAAACCCTACAGAAAAAGGGATCTTTCAGTTCAGTGTGCATTTGGGGAGAGTATTTCAGTAACTAAAGAATAATAGAGAACGTTGCTTTGGGCTGCTATTTTTATGCTGACAGTTTGGAATCCTAGAGAGCCCTATAGGAAGCCCACCGCCTCTCCCCAGGATGCCTGGCCAAGGCCCCTTCATGAAGGGTCACCCTGACTTATGGTCTGCAAAACCATTAATGAAAGCTTCCCAACTTCTCGTATATTCTAACTTCGTAGCTCTTAAAGAGTCATCATTGCCATTTCTCTGTTCTCCCGTGGATGACTGCAGGATGCTTGGGAGGATAAACACCAGGGGACTTATTCCATTAGACGATATTCTGATCATTCTCAGGAGCTGATAAAGTCGGTGGCCCTTAGAAATCAGTCACATGACAACTTGGCTGGTTCTTGGTCGGAAGAAAAGATAAATACAGAAGAGGGGCCAACACACATCCTTTTGTAAGACCTACCCTGAGTCAACATTTGGTGTTTTGGGGGAGGGTATGTGACAGGACACCTTTCATTTAACTAATAGCCTGTGTTATTTCTTGGAATGTTAGTTTTATTGTTAATTAATGCTTCATTCGTCTGTGCCTTCTTTCTTCTCATACTGTCAGCTCTTTAAATGCTAGTCTTCTGTCTTCATTCGTTCTTCATTTGTTGCTTTCAAGATGATGTTATGAAAAGTATCAAGTTAGTAGCCAGGTAGAGTTGTGACTCCAGCATGTGGCAATGATTCTGTCATTTGAATGTGTTATTTGAATGGTCTGCGTTTGGGAAACGCAGATTGAGTCCAGTTTCTGGAATGCAGAGAGCTGAAATGAGTTGTCCACACTCAAGGAGCCAGTAGAGACCATAGATGTTCATAGCAGCACAATTTACAATAGCCAAGTGTTGGAAGCAACCTAGGTGCCCATCAGTAAATGAATGGATCAAAAAACTATGGTACATATACACAA
>PVKM010024931.1:0-20214 GCA_004027735.1 Carollia perspicillata
TCTTTTGCCTCTTGACCTTGGTTTCTTACTTTATGAGGGAGCATTGTCACAGGTCATGTCTTGCCATATGTCCTCTGTCTCTTTTTTCCTAGATTGTAGAGATGCTGTTCAATGCTCTAAACCAAAACTTGGTCCAGTTTGAACTGAAGCCAGGGGTTCAAGTCATTGTGTACGTCACACAGCTGACATTAGGTGAGTGCCTGTTGGGAGTCAGGGGGAAATGGGTATGGTGGTTGGCTATCCTGGAGAGAAAAGGGAGGAGATCATTAGCAAACACTTCTCCATAAATGCCTGAAAAGGGCCTTTTGGCCAGGCTCTTTTGCATAGGGATGGTTAAGAAAGATTAATTACATCTTTCTCAAGGCTTCCTGTTGAGGTGGCTAAAAGACTTTCTTAGAAGTGCCTTGCATAATGCTTTCCAGTTCCATCCATGCTGTGGCAAAGGGTAGGAACTGGAAAGCATTATGCTGAGTGAAATAAGCCAGGTGGTGGAAGACAAATACCATATGATCTCACCTTTAACAGGACCTAAACAACAAAACAAACAAGCAAGCAAAATATAACCAAAGGCATTGAAATAGAAAACAGGCTGACAGTTACCAAGGGGAGAGGGGAGGGAATTTCAGGGGAAAAGGGGAAGAAGTTACAGGAACAAATATAAAGGACACATGGACAAAAACTAGGGGGTGGTGGAAATTAGAGGGAGGTGGAGAGAGTTGGGGGGTGGACTGGGATGGGAGTAAAAGACAGAAAACTGTACTTGAACAACAATTAAAATAAAATAAAAAAAATAGTGCCTTGCTATTGAATCCCTGGATGATCTTGGGGAAAACCTACAATTTCCTTGGGTCTTGGCTTTTTTTTTAAGCTTTAACAGCAGGGATTTTATTAGGCAGTCCTCAGACTCTCTTAATTTCTGTGATTTTCTGATTCTATAAATCTTGATTTGCAAGTCAGATGAGATACCTTACGTTTAAGTTGAAACAGAGATCACCTGTAGTTGGTTGATTTGTAAAAATAATAAAAGAAGATTAGTCCCTTTGGGCATCCACTTCTGGCTCTTCGGAATAGCCTATTTGCTAAGTGTTCCTTATTGCTCTAAAAGCTGCCAGATGTGAAGATTCCAGATGTGCTCATCCAGCAGTGTTTCACCAGAACAGTGTAAAGAGACTGGAACATTGCACCAGCGTTTAATCCAAAGTTTCCCTTGGAACTACCTGTAATTGCGTTGATAGATGCTCAGGATGTATAAGAGAAAGGACATTTAAGCCCTTCTTCCACTTCTCTTAGCTGGACATACATTGTGTGTCCTCAGTTTACACCAAGAACAGCAAGTCTCCCTGGAAGAGCAGAGGAGTTTACTTTCCATAAGAAGCCATGATTGGGGATATAATTTCATCACTGAAACCAAGCTTCCTGTGCCCAGGTAGCATTCAGGGCAGTGGGAGACTGGATAGAAAAATGGAACCCACCTGGCCTCCTTTCTCCAGTGGGTACTCACTTCAGCTAATGCTTCCCTAGTGAGCATGTTCCTTCCTCCTAGCTCCACTGGTGGACTCCAGTGCTGGCCGCAGCAGCTCAGCCATGCTTATGCTCTTGTCGGTGGTGTTTGTCGGCCTGGCTGTGTTTTTGATCTACAAGTTTAAAAGGTATGTACTACCATCACTCCATTTTGATCTTGGGGCTAGATTCATGAGAACTGATTCTTCTTGTAACCAACATTCCAAAACTCTTCCCAGCTATGTGATATTAATTTTCCTTGAAACTCTGTTTGGTGTAGGGTCAGGGAATAAATAAGTTTAAGAATAATCTGAACTCTATCCAATTTATAACTATATTGTGTTAGGGAAATGAAGGATATTCTATGAAATTAATTTATTATCTTTGAGAGAATTGCAAGGAGTTTTCAAACCTCACCTAAATTTCTAACATAAGGTCTCATATATTCAAGGTATCTTCTTCTGCAGCTTAGCAACCATTCAGGGTGGTTAAGTAGAGAAAATGCTCATGTACAGACACATGCACACACATTTTCTTTTCTTGTGCTGCAGCTATTCAAATATGAATGTTAAAAATATTTAACCTTGCCCTGAGCCACTGATGTGGCTCAGTGGGATGGGTATCATACTGCAAACTTAGAGATTACCAGTTTGATTCCCTGGCAGGCACTTGCCTGGATTGTGGGCCAGCTCCCCAGTTGGGGGTGTGTACAAGCCAGCCAATTGATGTTTCTCTGGCACATCGATGTTTGTCTTCCTCTCTCTGTCTCTCCCTCCCTTTCCTTCCCTCTAAAAATAGATAAATACAATCTAAAAGAAATTAATCCTCCCTCCTTTCTTGTTTGTAAAGGAAATTTGATCATGAAAACCAAATTCTATATATATTACACTCCAGAAGGAGTAATATGACAGGATACTTATTTAAAAACATGAAAACGAAATCAATAATTCTTTACCATTCTTTAACTGATGCAGTACTTCTACCAAGAGGTAGACTACTTAAGAGTATGACCTCTGAAATAAGACAGACCCAATTTTTATTTTTACCATTTGTAAACTTGGGCAATTGGACTTGCTCTCTAAGCCACTTTAGCTTCCTCATCTATCAAAAAAGGAAAACAATGACACTTTATGGATTTGGCAAATGGTTTAAATGCAATAATATCCATACCAGGTACCTACTACATAATCAACAAATCTAAGTTATTATTATAACTAACCAAAAACGTGCCTTCCAAAGGTGACTTATGTGTCACAAACTGGCTCATGGTAGGCTCACAAAAATCATATCGTTGGCATATAAATGTGCTTCATAGGAAGCCTGGGTAAAGTAGGACTATTATTAACTGTCATCGGATGAGTTTTGAAGGCCTACTTGGTCCTGGGAGTGTTTCTAGGAATTGAATGTAATGCTTTCAGGTTTTGGAAGAGATCAGTGGCAGAGGTGCTTCAGTCCACCCCTTCCCTAGCCCCCTTTAGCTCTCCTCTAGTGGATATTGCAGGCTTCAAAACACGGGTTTTACTTATTGTCCATCTCTACATTATCCAGAACAGCAGGAACCATTCAACACCCTCCACCAGAATGACTGAATGAGGTTTACCGTCCTACTGCATTTGTAGAGCAGTGTGAGTTCATGTTCTCTTGGATCAAGCATGTTGGCCCACCTGCCATGTTCCCTTTGAAAATGAGGGGGAAACCCTTCATATTACAATTAGAAAGCAAAGGTTCAGTTGAGAAACAGTCTGGTCAAGGCAATGCCCATTTATGGGTGTACTTCAGTTACAAGCAAAGCACACTTTTATTCATCGAAGTGTTTGATTGTTGGGAAGCCTGGTGGTTGCTGCAGCTTGAAGATGAACTATCCCAAATTTACTCTTCTGGCCCCTAGAATTCCATGGTTGCTGAGGACAAGGGTCAGTAGAAGTCCTGCAAAAATGTATTTGTGTCAGGTGTCAACAAATTAAGGGAAGACTTATCCAAGGACTTACAGAGTTTTCTGTTCTCTTATAAATGCTGGTAAACTCCCCAGGCAGTCAACTTGTTAATGTAGGTGTCTCCAAATGTATACACTTCAATACTTGGATTTATGCCAGGTAGTGCCATCTCTGAATTATTCTACCTTTGTAGTCCCTAAATAGGAGGCAACCTTTCTATGTCCCTGACAGTGAATCATGCAGCCAAGCCTACCAGAAACAAACACCAGGCAAACTGGATACACAGTGGAATCAGATAAGTGTTACCAATCAGCAGTTACCTTTGTTTTTCTAGCCACTTTTTCTGGAAGCTTTCCTCCCAATGTTCAAGCCCTTTGGTGGAGGTCTTGTTGGATCTTCTTTCATTTCTTTGATCTCCCTTCTTCCTCATCACAAGGAACTCCAGCGATGGCGTATTGGACTGTGCCTGGCTTGCTGATGAGTAAGGGTCAGGTTCGTGCCCCTGAGGTCTAGAATCTCTTTTGCTTCTTTTAATATTTTCCAAAAGAACTTTCTGCAACATTGAAAATGCTCCATAAGCTGTACTGTCCCACACAGTAGTCACTAATATGATCAAGGAACTGAATTTTAAAATTTATTTAACTTCAGTTAATTTAAATTTAAATACCCAAACCTGCCTGGTGAACACTTGGATAACACAGTGTAGAGAAAGGACAATTCTGGTTTTGTTTTCAGATCACTAGCCATGCTGAGTTTTCAGACCCAAAACTTTCTCTCTCTAATCACCAGGATTAACTCATTAAACCATTCATTCATTCGGCAAAAATTCACTGAGTGTCTACTGTGTGCGACACACGGAAAATCATCTCAGTACCCCAAGTGCTCACTTAACAGGGGAAAGAGAATAGAGATACCATGAGCCCCAAGCTTATTTTAGGTAAATATCACCCTGTCTCTCACATTCAATCTTGCTCTTCTGTAGTAACTGCTGTTACTGATGTTAGGCAAGGTAATTAAAAATCATTATAAGATGGCTTTTATTTTCTGAAAACTCTGCCTTCTTTCTACACCATAGGTTCATTTTTTTTCCTGGTTACCTAAGAAAACATTTTTCAGTGTTTTTTTAAGTAAGGCTTTCACCATAGTCTAAAGCCTACTTCACTGTCTTTAAATTTCCTCCCATGGGCTTCTAGAACTTATTATAGTTGGAACAAACAAATAAAAACTGAAGCTTTTATAGGTGACTTGGGTTGATCCATCTTACTGCACTTATTTAAATCTATATGAAGTGGAGCCCAAGACATGCCTCTAAATCTACTTCCCACATTTCTTATCTGCAAACTTTGGGTTTAGTCTTGACTTAGATTCTCAACAGTCCTACAAGTGGATGTGTTAAGAAATGAAAAGTAATTTGACAAATTTTGAAATGCTGAAAATTGTTAACATATAAAATTTATTCTCTTCCAAACACCAATTAAAAATGTTGAAAGAATCTGCCTATTTTTAGGGACTGAAATAAATGAACAACCTTTATAAGGGCAAATTTATCCCAATCCTCACAGGTATTCATTAGAAGAGCAGGAGGGGGCATGAGGGTTTGGGGGAACAGTGAACTCTAGCTACACCCCTGGGGTTATACAGGCTTGCGTGATCAGGAATGCTTTTACTGCCCCCAGCACCTAATAAATATTACAGTTGATCCCAATGTTCATGAGTAATATGTACTTTTATGATTAGAAGAAAGCTAAGTCATTAGGCTGCACTTCTATTTAGATAAGAAAGTAGGGGCCAGCATAAATTTTTAATTAGGCACATTTAGAGAGCCCGTGATTTGCTGCCCCACATAGTCTATTCATTCAAGGTTCTTGTAAATTATACTAAACTGGTTCAGACCAGTAGGAGTCATGAGGATACCTCCTATTTAACATGAAAACTGAATGCTAAGGAAAGGTAGAAATTACCCATGTTTTGAATCTATTTTTTGGATCTTTCCTTATGAATTAGCTATAAGAAGGCCCAATTAAATGCCCCCACACTCTACGTCCATTGGAGATTAGAGTGGGGGTGGGATATAGAAGCTTGAAAATATCACTGGTAGGTGACACAGCAACAGAGTGAAGTGCACAGAATGTTCTAGATTGGGGAGGCTATCAGATGTTTCAAATTTCAATAACATCTATGCCGGTGATGAGCTTCATGAAATGTGTGAACATCAGTGTAATCTCCCCATTGTTTAATGAGGTAGAGAGATCTCTTCTTGATGTAGTATTCCAAGACAAAAACCACTGCGTTTATTTTGTTTGAGAGCATAATATGAATATAGGAAGTAGAAGGAGCCCAAGCTTTGAGGTCATTTATTCATTCAACAAATTCTTACCGAATGTAAACCATGTGCCAAGCACTGTGCTTAGTTAAGTGTACAGCAGTGAAGATAAAAATATAGATTTATACACATTGGACTTTTAGTCTAGTTGGAGAGACAGAAAACAAGTCACAAATGCTGCCTGTTGTATCACCTTAAACAGACACCTTATTCATTTCTTTCATAGACGCTATCTCATTAATATTTATAAGGGGAGAGGTTGGGTGGTCAGGAGAGACCTCTTGGAAATGACATGTAAGCCATGTTCTGAATAACACTATCATGAGATGAGTAGAAAGGGGTGTGTTACAGAGGGAACAGTTGCTTTGAAGTCCCAAGATGGGATTAATTTGATGGTTAGAGTCTTGCAACTCAAAGTTAGGGTCTCAGAGCAGGAGCATCAGCATCATCTGGGAGCTTGGTAGAAATGCAAGATTTCAACCCACCTTGTCCAGACCCATAGAGTCACAAAAGCATTTAATGAGAACCTGGGTGATGTATAATCACTTTATAGTTTGAGAAGTGCTGAATTGTAGAAATTCAAAGAAGGCTATGGAAGCTGGAACACAGTGGGTCAGGAGATAAATAGAGATGGGTCAGGAGATAAATCCTTTGAGATTTTAACTTGAACCTGCCTGCTCTTCCAACCTCAAGTCTGTCTGCCTTGTTTCCAAACCCACTACTTTTGTGTCTTTGAAAAAAGTTAACTTCTCTTAATCTTTGCCTTAATCCTCTCTACAGTCCTAAAAGGAAGCTATTGTTATTCGTATTGAACAGATGAGGAAACTGACTATGGAAGTATTTAAGATACTTGGCCCTTGAATGATGTTCTGGAAAAAAAAAAAAAACCCACTAGCAATGGCTATACATCTTTTGTTTCTTGGCTGTTCATAAAGGAAACCAATGTGAATTGACAACCCTAGGGGAAAAAATGTCTTTTCACTATGATGCAACCTTATGAGTCTCAAAGTCCAGCTCTTTTAAACTCTTATTAATGGATAAATGTTATAAGGATTTTAGTGCATACATGATAGAGAACATTGCCTCTCTGTTTACTCCTGCTTGGTTTTGCCCCAGAAGAAAGTGCATTCCTCAGGGAGTTCTGTGGTTTACATATGCCCTGGGCATCTGGGTCTCTGGCTCTGTGTTTCTAGGACTCCTGACCCCAGTGTCTGGGTGACCATTCCCTTTCTGTGACATTAGCCTAGCATCTTCCTCTGGCTCATCGCCCAGGGTTTCCAAATGCCCAAGTTCAATATGCCCTGTGATCATAATCCAATTTTGCTCCCGCCCATGTAGGAAAATCCCCTGGATTAACATCTATGCTCAAGTTCAACATGACAAGGAGCAGGAGATGATTGGGTCAGTGAGCCAAAGTGAAAACGCCCCCAAAATCACACTCAGTGACTTCACCGAGCCTGAGGAACTGCTGGACAAAGAGCTGGACACCCGGGTCATAGGTATGTGTGCTGGTACCACCAAGCTCCTGTGTCCTCTGTCCTCTACACCCTCACTCAGCTAACCCACTAGGCCTGTTCTTCAGATAGTTCTAGAACTGATTGCAGTGGCATAATCATGTTTGAAAATTTGCCTGCCACCTCTGGACACATGAAATTGGCAAAATTATTTTCCCTTAAATGTAGAGCAAGTTTGAAATTGTTGAAATCAGAGTGGGGGAGGGATGAGGCCAAGTATCCATCACTGTTGAGCTTTTTCTTTTACTTCTATAAAGCAAAAGCATGAACAACAATAAAAAACAAAAACAATGATCAGTACATGATCATTAACCACACAAAAAAGCATTCCATGCCCTCATTAATAATCACAGTAATGCGGGCTCTGCCATCCGATAACCCTGGGTCCATTTCGTTGTTCAGCCAGTCTCCTTGCTCTGCCAGTCTATGAGCTCTACAACTTCCTTGTGCCTCATAGTCCTCATCTGTGACATAGGAATAATAGTACCTACCTTCAGAGACTTTTGTGATGATGGAATATTATGTCAATTAGCACAATGCCTGCCACATAGTAAGTATAGATATTAGTAGAGTATAAGATGGCAAGGTGTTGCTCCTACCTGTGTGCTGGTGTGGGAGATGGCAAGCTCTAGATGTAGATCAGATAAGCCAGTGAGCTGACAGGATAGAGTATCTAGGTGCCCTATTAAATAAGTGCATATTAAGCCCCTGTTCGAGGTGGCTTTGTATTGAGCAGTAAATCAAACACAGGCTCCTGCCCTTATGAAACTTACACCCTTCTTCCCCCCCTCTCTCTCCCCTGCAGGAGGCATTGCCACCATTGCAAACAGCGAAAGCACAAAGGAGATTCCCAACTGCACTAGTGTTTAACACCAACAAGCCACGTGGTCAACCATCTTTCCGACTTTTTATTTTTGATGATTACTATTACTATTATTATGGAAGAAAATGAAATGTCTTTTTTACCCTTTGTTTACCAAGGGCCCCTTCATAAATAGCAGGCAGATGCTTATTTAGCTTTGGGAGGTGTTCTTGGCTGATTAAAATGAGATAAAAAGGATAAATGGCTATCTTCGTGCTATGGGCAATCACGCATCTCCCCATGGCCTTCCTGCTTTATTCTGCCATTAATGGTTCAAGGACTCTCTTTTTTCCTTGTGGTCTCTCTATGTTTTTATTTTTTAAGTTGGATTGGCTTTTCATTAACCTCCTATTCCTCTAGATCACCACCAACCCCATCCCCCAGCACACACACCTAAAACATAAACCATTTCCCAGTTAGGTCTGCAGGAGGTAGGTTAGTGGGGCGTGAACTAGCTGCAGAAAGTGTGCGCACCTTTGTGAAGGAGGCCCTGCCTCGTGCATGTCAATAGCGAGGCTACTGATGGCTTATTGTATATAATTCCAATGTAAATAGCTTTTTATTTCCTAAGAAATAATTTAATGTTTAGTAAAAAAGAAAACAGAAAAAAGAAAGATGTGTGTGTTGGCTTATGCACTCACCCTCAGAGCTGACCAACCCCAGGCCTGGTTGATGTGTTGGGTTCTGGATGCTCTCCAGTTGTCTGTCACAATTAACTCTTGCATCTCTGTGTCCATGCCATAGCTGGTTTCCACTTATGTATATAAGGAGGGGGGGCAGGCAGGGGAGCTTCTTCGGGATGATTCGTAAAGGAAGGACTATAGTAACATCCTAGAACATGGAGTCTTATTGTTCCATCAGTGACATGGAAGAAGTTGCAAGATGAAACCCACTAGAGACTTCAAACTGAGATACAGGTGGAGGACAAGGGTTCCCCTCCAGGAGGACGAAATGGAGGATGTCAGCACGAGAAAATGCCCTTCTCTAACAAAGCCAGGCAACAGATCTAAAAACGACAATGAATCTGCTTTCTGCGTGGATTCCAAAGAAATGTATAATGTTTATGGAAGATCCGTGGGCTGTTTTTAGCTGAGAATAGTCCTCTGGGCACTAGGTTCAGCCCAGCAAGTGGTCTTGGCATGGGAGGGGTTACTGAGGTCAGGAGGGAAGTGTCATTTCTAGAATCATGAGTCCAGGCAAACTTTGTGGGCCAAATAGGGATCTAGTCTTTAATGATAGTAGTCAAAGATGATTTTAGCAAAGTTGTGCTGTTTGCTTGTCAGATGTACACAACTTCCTTAAAGTCAAATGTCTGCCTTCAGTTCCCTTAAGATAGTTCTTGCCTCTGGAGTGAGTGGCTCCCAACACCAGTATTCTCCTTTCCAACACCCTGCCCCTTCACGCATTTATACATGCCAGTTGTTTTCAGTAGGCTCCCTTTAAGCCATGCTGTAAGCAGTTTTTAATTTTCAGGCTCAGCCTGTGCACACTATTTTAGAAAATGATACACTGTGTATATATACATATATATATAGGGGAGGAAAGGCCAAAATTTTACCTATTAATAATTGTGGGATGTCGTTCACATTTCTCTCTATGAGAACGTGATGTACGGATATCTGACTGGCTACAGCATAGATCAGGATTAGGCGTATTTCTAAAGATCCTGCTTTTTTGTTTCAAGGGTTAAATGGGGCAGACAATTGCAATACTTGTACTAAACAATGGAATATAAATGCATGAGTCGTATCTATATATACAGTATATGTATATATACTGTTCTTGGTTTTATTGTTCCATTTGAATATTTCTACTGTAAAAAAAAGACAGTGGTTTTGAAATTGTTGAAAATAAATGTATTTTTGTACATCAAATCTGCATATGTGTCTGAGATTTCTTTGGGCAGTTTTATCTAGTCTATCAGTCAACTATTGCTGCAATAATGCCAATGGCAAAAAAAAATGGAATAGCTTATAACGAAAGATATTTATGCTTTGCTTTTGTGTCTTTAGGTTGGCTGTGAATTGGTTGGGCTCAGTTGGGACTGACCGGCCTCTCCTGAGCGAGTCTGGCTTCAGGCTTCAGTTGCTTCAGGTCTGCTCCAGGAGTTGTCATCTTTCTAACACCAGCAGCTACCCAGGGTATGTTCCCTCCCCGCCCCCTGACCCCCCGTGGTAAGACCAGCAGAATAGCCGTTGTCTCTAATGTCTTGGCTCAGAATGGTCCTCCTATTTACCCATCACCTACATTTCATTGACTAAAGAAAACGACACGGCCATATCCAAGATCAGTGGTCCAGGGACATAGACTCTGCCTACACTGGCGCAAGACCCTGCTAAGTTCCATGACAAAAAGTATGCATATGTAATTCCAATTGAGAGAGGGCATGAAGAATAGAGAACAATAGTTCAATCTACGTATTCATTTTCTATGACTCCCTGAGGAGCTCTCATTAGATGGACCATTTGAATCAGTATCCAAGTTTCCCACCCCAGTGTTTGTGGCCAGGATTTCTGAACACATGTCTACATGGACTTTGTCTGAGCTCAGGTCTCAGTGAGCAGCGAAGTTGTAACCTCCAACTCAGGCATTAAAGATTTCAGCAGAAGAAAGAAAAACGGGAGAGGAACTCAATAAGACAAATATCCTTTTTTTCTTCTCTTCTCTTCTCTTCTCTTCTCTTCTCTTCTCTTCTCTTCTCTTCTCTTCTCTTCTCTTCTCTTCTCTTCTCTTTTCTTTTTTCTTTTGCATACTGTTTAATGCATCACACCGGTAACAAATCTTCTCTTGCCCAGTGATGAGTGAGTGAGATTTCTCGCCCAGTGAGAAATTTGAAAGGGTGAGTGAGTGGCTCTTCTCCACATTTGGTAATACGGGGATATGGACTAAGTATCTATGATAAGGGCTCTACATTGAATGTTTTAGTTTTTATAGTGTTGAAAATTATATGTTAAATTTCCATGGATCCCAGAAAATCAAGAAATCAAAATGCTTTGGTCAATAATTTGCTTCCATGTTTTAGATACTAACTAGCTATTCTAGAATCATGTCCTCTGAACTCAAATTGGAGATGTACAATTAAACAAAGATGGGCTTTTTAGACCTGTGAATATATTTAAAATCATGTATTATATTCTTAACATAATTTTTCTTGAGTTATATTCACCTTTTTTAAAAATAAATTTACATTATATAAATATTTTCCTCAAATATAGAGAAGTGAACTTTATGGTACCTCTAAGCAAGAGTAGCAGTGGTTTTTTTTGTTGTTGTTTGTTTGTTTTGTTTTTTTGCCAGTATCACTGCTTGTTCATAATGTAGAGTACCTGCATATCTTTAAGGGATTTTCAATGGTTTTGAGCTTCCCAAACAATGGAAAGTGTCTAATATTCTTATCCCACTCAAAGGTGAATTCTCAAAATGTGTTCGTTTTTGTTTTCCAATGGGATCTGAGTTCTTACCATATTAATTTTATGTTGGGTTGTTAAAATTGCTCCACCAGATTAAAAAGGATGAAGTTGTAAAGTGGTAATACGGTACGAGATAGTTGATTCGTTTGAGCTAATCCATGCTAAGCACGTGGCCTCTGCCCATCGCTGGCATGGTTATCTCAGATTTCTCCGTACTAGACCAGCAAAGGCAGATGGCAGAGAGTGTGCAAAGAGACTGACTTTTAGCTACTTCTCTGTTGGGCTTCTCACCAATGGTGAGGACACTCTTTGCCTCAGAATTGTTTTTTTCTAAGGCCATTCTAGACCTTATAAGTAAACCTTCAGGAGCGCTCTGGGACTGGAGCCCAGCTATCAGCACCATAAGCAGATTCTCCCATGGCTCACATGTGCACCACTGTTGGAGAAGGACTGCTGTATCTGCCACAAAAGAGTTCAGGGAGTGTCACTGGAGAAAAGTCACTGTCCTAGCTCCTGTTACCATGGTGCAATACAAGGCACCTTAACTTATAGGAGTGAGAACAGCTTCCAAATTTACTCATTTCCTTCTAGACAACAGCTGCAACTCTGGCAGAGTTGCCTAATTGAGTTATCTGGAACAAAAACACACTTTGAATTAAGGTGATGATGTATTGTGCCTTGCAAAGAATATTAAGTCAGGAATTAGGAGATCTCTTATATTCATCAAGTCATTCTGGACCTCAATTTCCTTGCTTGTAAAAGGAATGCACTGTATGACCTACCTCACTGGCTAGCTTTGCTTGTCAGAGATTATTGAGAGATGACTAGTATGGGCAGTACTTATGAGAACTCCCTCATTCTGTCTGAAAGGGAAAGAAACAACTCAAGGGTAAAGGGACATGGCCTTTATGCTCTCTCTGAATTTTAAGTTAGACGGATATCTTGAGACTCAGAGAGGAAAGTGACTTTCCTAAGGTTGCACAGCAAATTACTGCGAGCTGAAGCTAGGACCCAAGTCTTCTTTCTACCATACAGCTCCCTAACAAATGCAAAGCTGATTGAACTGCAGATCATTGAGCATCAGTAGGAAATCCAATGGTTATGCTGATGTGGCTCATGTTTATAACATCCAGAATGGTTCAGATCCTAACTTCACAAGCGTGTGTATCATTCAGTAGCTGACAATCCTCCACATGCTGTTGACCTGCTGACCGGCTGACCCACTTGTTCGGTAGCCCATCGCCTGATGCCCCTGCTTCCCTCACTAGACTGAAGTAAGGCTGCTCAACAGACAGCTGCCAGGCCCTGGCTTCCCATGCTGTGCCGCTTGCCTTTTAAAGTGGTTGGCTTTGTTCAGAGGGAAGAAGGCCAGAGAGCAAACATAGGCAATGGGGATGCCTCATCCTGACACACACACCAGATCCTGCCAAATTCTCTTGTCTGCTTCAACAGTACTGCCAGGGAGACCAGATGTAGCCCAATGATTACCTTTCAAAGTACCGCGGCCTTGTGATGTCCCTTAAACTTATATTAGTTACCATTAACTTTATAGTAGCAGAGTGCCCTTTAAAGTAGGAGAGGCTGGCCAGAGTTCAATTTAGTCGGAGACTGAAAGTCTCAATAAAACTTGGATCTATTACTTTCTAATTATCTGAGGCCCAGAGAGATAAAATGCCATAATCAGGGTCCAATTTCCCTGCCTATAAATTGACAATAATGACATCTATGTCACAGGGTTGGGTCTCAAACCACAGGAGATAGTTTGGGTAAACATACACACAATGACTAGGGCTTGAGAAATAATGAATTGAATCTGAGAGGTTCTAGTTCTGTTGTGCTAGATCCCTTTCCTCTGTCCTCCCTGGACTCAAGGGGTAAAAATGATTTGACCAGGCTCTCACCTAGGTCTGTATTCCCAAGGAAATTCAGAATTACCTGCGGAGACTCAGCATCTCCCTCAGCTTTCCCTCAGAAGGAAGAGAATTTTGCTTAAAAGTGACGCCTTGCTTCTAAAAGTCACTGCTGCTTTTATTCCATTTTTTTTTAATACAACTGATCTGATTTTTTGTGGACAATTTGGCAGGGATTACAGTGGTACACTTCTAATCAAGGCTGGTAGGAGTGCCTTATAAAAGTAGACTGGAGGTTCTCAGGTTCTGAAGCATGTTCACTTTTGCCAAAGGTGGTACAGCCCTGGGAGTAGTCATGCTGCTGGGACAGAAACACCTTGACCTTGGCTTGTTTGTGGTTTTGGGCTCCAGTATTTAGAGCTTGCTTTGAGCTTACCCTTCTTTCCTGTACAATGCCTTCGTGATGCCTCGTGCACTCTCAGGTCCTGGAGTCCTGCGGGTCACGGACTTGAGTGCCTCCATTGTACCCTTTGAGAAATAGAAGATAAAACAATGCTTTGTAAAAATATACCTTTTATAGATCTGGAGGGACCAAGGACATGGGTTCTTTCCTTCAGTTCTGGTCACAGCTCTAGGAGTGCTCTTTGAGAGAGGGAGTACAGGATGGAGATTCTTTTCAAAATGTCAGGAAAGACAGGAAAATAGATCATGACAGGTGCACATGCCATCTGTCATTAATGCTTAGTCTCTGGGGACTGGTGCTGTTTGAAGCTATTAGAAATGAACCAGATAAAGTGGGGCCTTCAGTAATTTGCTCTTGAGAAAGTATGCGGTCTGGTCCCTGAGGAACAGAGACATCCTCTGCTGAAATGTCCGCGTCTGAAGCATCCCATGTGCTGAAGGCTGTTGGGCTCCAGGGATTTCTCCCCACCAAGAAAGTCCCATGTCTCCTCCCTGGAGCCTCTCCCAGAAGCCATCCCTATGATGCAGGGCCTTTATTGCTTATTCTCCCTTGCGTAGTGATAATTGCAGTCGGTCTTCCAAGCACTGGCTGCCATTAACGTTATGTCCAAGCATGGTGGACAGGAAGAGAAAGGAGGCTATGCTGATGCAACAGAAACAGAACAGAATTGTTTTCCTTGCCACTAATCTGTCTTTCTTGGCTTCTAGATAAAATCACCTGGGAAGCACATAATTGTCTCCATAAAAAACACACACTGCCCTTGGAGCACCAGAGTGGTTTCTTGCACTGACCTTCCAAAATCTCATGGTTCAATTAGAGAATAGCTGGGCTTCTTCCATTGGCAGCTGGGACGTTTTGAGGGAGGAGAGCCAAGGGAAGAAGGCAGGAGAGATGAACCTAGAGAAATAAAGCTAATCTTTGTTCATTACAAAGCTGCCCTTGATACATTCTCTCATTCCTACTTGTCAATTCCACATATTCCTCTGTGAGGGGAAAATGCAGATGCTCCCCAGATTTCTAATCTATTTAAAATGGTAACAAGACAACTCCAGGCAGCATGTGCTCATCAGGAGCTAGTCATCCTATGCTATGCCTTGTGCCTCTTAATTAGTGGCATGGTGGTTGCCTTCTGATCAAATCAGAGCCTCAACCAGGCACGGGGGTAGGCGGAGAAAGAGCTCTGAGCTCTGAGTCCAGCAGAGCTCAGATCTTGGCAGACTTTCCAACAACAGGTGGACTTCATACCTTGCTGTGATATGCATCCCTTTTAAAAAGGCAGCCACCCCTTCCATGGGTGCCAACAGGAACATGGCAGGTCTCCAAACCATGTCTTCTTTCTCCCTGGGAACTCTCCAGAGCCTCTTGGCTTAATGATGTATACCCAGCAAGTGGCATCAAGTCGAATAAAAATAAATAATTAAATGTGCATCTATATCTGATAAAGAAGCAGGATCCCACTCATTTATCCATTCATTCATTCAAAAGTGTACTGAAACTTGCTCTCTGCCAGGCTGTTTTGGGCACTGGGAAATATATCAGTGATTAAAAAACTTAATGAAAGGTGACCATATTATTTCTGTAATCCAAACTGGGACACAGTTGGAGGCGAATGGAGCACTATTAATAATTACTCTGGGAAAACGAGCATGACACAGGACTGTCTCAAGCAGACCAGGGTGCGTGGTCACCCTGACTTAAAATTGAGAGGGAGCATACAGTCAGAGATGTGTCCATGTTCCATTTACCCTTGCATTGTTTTCTGCCTTTCAGACCCTGGCCTATGCATGGACGTCCAATTCTCTGAGCTGTTTCTGGAGCTTGCCTCTCAGCCTCGCAGCCCTCTGAGTGCCTCTCATTGGAGTGGGAATGCCTACGTAGTGAAGCTCAGTGAACGTAGCTCAAGATGGCTTTTAAAAAAAGATTTTAAAAATATTATAGCAGTTAATAGGAAAAGAAACACTGTCCCTGGCAAATTCAAGCAAAAGGAATTTATGGTAAGGCTATTGGGAGGGAGCCCATGGACTCAACTCAAAGTTGGAGAACACAGCTTGGAAAGAGGCAGAAAAACGTCTTTGCAGGGAGAATCAGGAAGCCCTGGGATGTTTTCCCGGCAGACAGCATTTTACCGAGGGTCTCCTCTGGAATCAATGAACTCCAATCACCTCTTCTATCACCGTCTTACTGAAGATTCAAAATTCCGTATAAATTGCCCATCTGGGGAAGTGTAGGCAATGCGTTCAGTGCAGAAGTTTTATGGAATAAGTAGTGCAACCTCAAAATTCATATGTTGAAGCCCAAACTTTCAGTACCTCAAAATGTGACTGTATTAAGAAATAAAGCCTTTAAAAGGTGATCAAGGTAAAATGAGGCTGTTGGGATATGTACCAATCTAATCTGACTGATACCCTACGGAAGAAGAAGTGAGGACACAGACAGGTACAGAGGGAAGACATGGGGAGAAGATGATCATGGATAAGTCAAGGAGAGAGGCCCTAGAAGGACCCTGCTGACACTTTGACCTCTGACTTCTAGTCTGCACAGCTGTGACATGATACATTTCTGTTGTTTAAGCCACCCAGTTGGTGGCACTTGTTATAACAGCCTTAGAAAACTAAATAGTGAAGTAAACTATGTAAGGGAATAAACCCGTGAGTATTGCTCTGGCTTTTGAAGTGAGAGTAGAGGCATTTGAATTTACTATTCTACTTAGACTAAATACTCTAGGGAAACGTTAGCCTTCCACCACTGCCAAAGGTAGTTAGTGAGTGGTTATGAAGGCCCAATGGATTCGGGACAGAGAAGGAGTGTCCACTACAATAACCCTTCAATTAATCAGTAAAATCACTATTCTTTCAATATTTATTGAGAATCGACTAGGAAACTGAGTGCCTGATACTATGGGAGGTGGTGGAATTTCAGAGATGAATATGCAACCCTTTCCTGGCCTGGCAGAATTTCAAGTTTAAGGAGCATTCTTGTAAGTATTTATTCAATTTTTTATCACACTTTTTAGGAACACAAAGTGCTTTGATAATTTAGAGAGATTGACGGGGGTAATTCCTCCATCCTTCCAGAAGAAAGGGTGGTGGTAAAAGTTCAGGAAGAGTTATCGAAGGAAATTACTAGGCATTAAACAAGTGTTGAATTTGCTCACACTTTTTTTCCACTTAGAATCTCCCTTTCCCTTCCCTCTCGCTGGCAAAATGATGGAGGTCTGAAAGTTGAGGACGTAGCAGAACTGGAAGATGAGTGGGGATGAGGCAATGGGCTAGAATGACAATTCTGAAATAACAAATAAAATATCAGGGGTCTGGACTTAGGAAAATGTTGACCTTCTGATCCGCACATGTTGAAGCTTGTATTTTCTAACTATTGCAAATTTTTATAAAGAACATATATTCATTTCATCATTAAAAAAATAAAGAAGAAAGTTAAAGTCACATCAAATGTCCATCATGGTGTTCCAGACTTAGTGGGTTTCCAGGTATTTCATTAGAGTCCTTTTAAATAAACTTTAAAAAAGGCATAATAAGAGTGTTCTGCAATCCTGATTACTAAGCAAAGTCAAAATAAGAACATTCAAAGGTCAAAGATGGGCAATAATTTCAAGAGAGACTTGTGGTAACATAACATCTGTGAGAGAATGGTTTATTGGTCTTTTTAAATGGAAAAAGAAGCTGTAATTACTTTAGTCCTTCACAGTGAGTATTAAAGATACAGGAAATCATTACTCAAGATTCTTGGCAAAGGAAATGGCTTTTATGTTGCTCTCTGCTCCTCTTTTGTCTTATTCCTTTCACAAAAATAGACAAATTTTTGTTTAGCAATTTTGCTGGCAATGTCCCATCCGTAAGTACTTCGCATTGTTAACAAACGTTGGAACAGAACAACACCAATTAAGGTTTTAAGTGGTGATCAAACATGGCAGGCAGCTCTGTGTGCAGTGTGAGGTGGAGACTTAGCTGGAGGAAGGCATTGCGGGGGCCGGAAGATGTTCTGAGAAGATGGGAAACTCGGACCAAATTTTTTGCCTGAGCTTTTGCACTCACCTGACTGTCTGATTCCCTGGGGGGTGACAAGGGGTTCAGGGGCCCTGAAGACAGGGGCCTGAAGGAGAAACATCAGATGGTGGAGCTCACACCAGCCCCGCCAAATTTGGAAAGTATTCTGCTCGCTAAACAATTTTCCGTTTACAGTATACATTATTTGTGAGTGTTTACCTTCGTATCGTGCAACCTTCCTTTTTTCTGATGAAGTCGCTCCCAGTCTGAGCTCTCAGAATTAAAGGATCGCTTTCTACCCCAGGCTCATCACCCAAGGCAGTGATTTTCAACTGGTGCACCACAAAGAATTTTTAAAACATGCGGTACCTGACTATTTTAGTAAGGGTCACTGACCTCTTTTCCCTTAGACTGTCAAATAAAAAAAAAGACAATAGCCAACACAACAATAGCCATCTGGTGTGAATGAATCAAAACTATACCTATTTTTTTGTCAAATGGCAAAAAATATATTTTTCAGTGGGCTGCAGAATTTTAGTAACTAGTTAATGTGTGCCATGAAATGAAAAAGGTTGACAGTCACCAGTCTAGGGCATTGCCCACACCTTTGGGGACAGGAGAATGATGTGGCCATGAGGGTTTAACCTTTGAAGAGTTACAGTTCTGGATTCGATGTCAGCTTGTGCATTTATTAGTCCCAATTTTCTCTTTTGTTCTTATGAAGAAAATAATAAAAAACCGAAATCTCGGGTTCAGCATAAATGAGCAGTCCCCTTGCCCCCACCTCTCCTCTGTACTTTCCTAGGCCCCCTGTGTGGGAGAGCCCAAGAGACCCTTTGCAGGACCGAAGCTCAGGAAGTCTCAGACCCCCATGGGTGCTCCTTGCCCCCTCAGCCTCATGGGCCCTACCCCATCCAATCCAGGAACCCAGGGCTGCCTCCAGTGCTGGTTCAAGAAACAGTGAAACGGAGTTAGAACACAGCGTCCCTCAACCAACCCCGCCACCCCGTGAGTGTTTACACCTGTTCTTTTGTTGCGTCCCAGAGAAGAGCCAAGATACACGTAATTTTGTTGAGGCAAAATGAGGACGGTGCAGGAGACAAGCGGCCAGGACTGTGCCTGGCTGGTGGGCTGTTGTGTAGGATAAATGCCACATTGTTAACCGCAGCCATGCCTGCCAGCTGAATGTCTCCTTTTCATTATAACAAATCCTCGACCAAGCAAGGTCCTTCCCAGAGCCTATCATTAACTTTGTTATTATGGTTATTATCAGCAATGTGCCAATTTCCCTGCATCTTTTAGGATCTTTCGATGATTACATGCTGAGATTTTTTTCCCCACCCCTTCTTTCTCTTGTCATCTCCCCTCCCTTCCCCTCCTCCTGCCCCACAGGCCAAGTTGTCTTTTCTTTCTTCCTCCCAAATTGTTTTCCTTACAAAAGAATGGCAGTGGCAGGGATAGAAACACAGCAGGATTTGGGATCTCTCTGATGAAGGGGAAAGCGATATCTTCCAAGTTTTTCATCAGAAGTTTCATTTTTCACTAAAGTCCTTTTCTTAAAGCCACTGACATGAATATATATCATGAAGTCAAAAAGATTGAATTATACTTCTCTGGCTACTGCTAAGATTCATGAAGGCTCAGAGCCCCAGCTAGTCTTGGGCTGTCCCTGGCCATGGTTTTACGTTTCGTTTTTCTTTCTCACGAACACATGCTAACACGGCTTGTCTCTTCATTGTGATACGGGAATGACTAGAAAATATACTCTGTGTGATTTGAAAAAGACCTTTGCCAAAAGGAAAACAGCTCTGTCGCTTGGGTATATTTCCCAGGGGCCTGGAGATATGGTGGAGCCAGGTTAGTGGGATATTTTCAAGCAGAGATGCTGCCCGACAGGCTGAGGGCAGAAGCTTCTGTGTGGGGTCAGGGGTCCTGGGAGACTAGGGAACACCCACAGTTCAATGCAAGTGATCGTGCTGGTTGGTGGGCTTGTTTCCTGGTAGCTGAGGTGCCTGGGCCCAGGTAGCCTGGTTGGTTGTTCATCCATCCACACCATTGTGATGGAGAGGGTTTCCCAGGAGCAGCACCCAACGCACTGTGTTAGTGTCCTAGACTGCAAGGACGAATGATCACATGCCAGGTGGCCTAAAACAATAGAAATTTGTTTTCTTACTGTCCTAGGGCCAGAAATCCAAAACCAAGGAGTGAGCAGAGCTGGTTCTTTGTAGGGAATCCCTGAGAAAGAATTTTCTCCCTGCCTCTCTGCTAGATTCTGGTGGCTGCTGGAGTTTCTTGGTGCTCCTTGGCTTATAGGTACATCACTCCAGTCTTCACAAGGCTTCTCTGTGTTTTTTTTT
>PVKM010024932.1:0-20258 GCA_004027735.1 Carollia perspicillata
CCTTTGGAGGTGGTTTCCTGAAACATCCTGTCCCTGACCCCATGGAGCGCACTTCTTTCTTCTGCCTGGTGGCTTCCACTAGCTCCACCGCAAGGAGCTGTCTATTGTTAAAGTCAAGAACTGTCACTTTCAGGTATGTTGGCAAAAACCATTAAAAATATTTTGCCCCTCTAGTCTACAGAATAACGGACCCTCCCTGCGAGGGTTCCCTGGGAGGCTAGATTACAGCCGAGGAACTGCTGGCCCTTGGCACGTGCTTTTTACACTTCTGTCTTCCTTCATTTGAGTCATTCTTGTTGGAACTGGGCACAGTCTCCTGTTCTAGACACCACCCTCGTTGGTGTGAGCAGTGGGGGCCTCCCTCTGCGCACGGATTTCTCAGAAGAACGACCCTGAGCAAATGCCACCTCTCCCCAACTGGGGGCCGTCTTTCAAAACACTTTTTTAAAAAAATAGTTAAAGCAGTTTCTTCATCTTAAATCACCAAATGCCACTTAAGAGCAAGAACAAATGCTGGGTTTATAGAGTAAATGTCTAATGGGGATGGCCACAATTATGATGACTTTCTTTGTGCATTTTTCTGCGACTTGATTTCTTTATGTATTGCATTTAGAGTCTAGACTAAACAAAACAAAGGAAAATCAAGCCAGGCATCCTCTGTCCACACTGGTTCCCCTTTCTTTCTTAAGTCCTTTATAAAAATGGTCCATGACAAACAACTCAGCCTTGGTCACATTTTGTTGTAAGTAGAAAATTCCAGAAGTGGTGAAGGGCCACTGACTGAAGGCTCCGGACAAGACCCTTTTGAACGTGATCTTGCTTTGGTCAGAGTATTTTTGTCCGCTGACTAGGTAAATAAGCTCCTTGAAGGTAGAAAACATATTTTTACTAGGTAATATTCTTTAAAGTGTGGGATAGACAAAAGAAACTTCAGAAGTGCATAAATAACATCTACCCACGAATGGTCAAGAACAATAATATATGATGTCCCTCTTTAGAAATCAGGGACATGCATGGTGAGAGGCCACTGCTAGCTTCCAGGTCAGCAGAACTACCGGACAGTAACAAGTGCTGGCGAGAAGGCAGAGGGGCAGGGACTCCTGTGCGGTGCTGCTCAAAGGTAAATTGGACAGGCATCTGCGTGCTCTACTATTCAGCAGTTTTTTTCTCCTGGGTCCCTACTCTAGAGAAACTCTTTCACTTGTGCATGCGTTCTAGAAATGCTCATTGTGGCACTGTTTGTAATAGCCAGGGGCTGCAAACACTGGAAGTACCCACTGTCAGGAAAATAGATAAGGAGATGATAATATACTCATACGTGTGTTTTTAAAATGACAAAACGATGGCCACACACATCATCTCAAACACAGCACGGAACACGTGATTCAAATGATGGTACCGCACAGAGAGTGCAACTCCGTGTACGTACAGTCCAGAAGTAGTCAAACTGGAACAGCATCTAGGGACACACATCGAAGTGGCGAGACCGGGACGAGAACGTGAGCACCACCAACGTCAGGAGAGCAGTCAGCGGGGTTTGGGGAGACCGGGCAAGGGGGACCGTAACACCTGGGACTTCGAAGCGCTCTGCAGTGCTCCATTTTTGGCCTCTGTTTCAATTTATTATTGTGCTTCAAAATATACATACACATTCTCTATCTTCTACATGTGTAGTTAACAAGACAAAAATAGTATTTAAAAATAAAGCTCTCCATGATACATAGTTAACTAAAAAAAAAACAGGTTACAAAGTACTATGTGTGCTATGAGGCCATTATTGTGAAAAAATTAAGGGTCTATTTATCAAAAATGTCCTAAACATCTACTTATTTATGTGTTTCCTACTTAAGACTTAAGGACACGTGAGCCACTTCAAATAAAAAGTTTTCGCAGATACCCTTGTTGGGACATTTGAGTGTTCTTGTCTCACTGCCTCCTCAGGACACATTTTTGAACCTGAGCTGCCTTTTACCTGGCACTTTCAGGCCCCATTGTCTTGTGCCACAGACACAGACGTTGCTGACGACTGCAGAAAGCTTGCCAAAGAGTCCCCATGTTGTCGGACTACAAGATGCACCCCCTCCCTCCCACCCCCCACTTTGGGAGGAATAATGGTTGTTAAGGCTGCCGTTGAGTTCTGTTTACATGCACATTGGTGAAATATTATGTTGTTTATGTTATTAAATATTTTACCACATTTTTTGCTTCAGAATGTTTTCCCTATTCCTCTAAAACCTAGGTGCATCTTATGGTCCGAAAAATACAGTAAATTATTTAATAGCATCTGAAATTTCAGTTCTGTAATGACGAAGGGCGGGAAACAAAGCTGGGTCCCTCTTCTTTATGAGAAGAGAATGGCAGGAGCGGGCGTTGATTTGCGTGCTCCCTCCCCCGCCGTCCCCCCCTGCAGCAGTGGAGCTCCCTTCCTAGAGACTACCGAAAAGCCCAGTCGTCACTGTGTAGAGCTGCCTCTCCGTCTGGCCATCTGTGGGTAAGGAGCGATTTCCTTCTTCTAGGGGTCAGGTGGTGGTTTCCACTCGTGCACATTTTAACTGTCACAGCCAAGGGTTTCAACATGGTCACAGTGTACCTGTCTGGCCCTATTTCTTTACTTTTCTTTCAGAACATTATCTTACAACTCTCACTGTCACAGTTGTGCATATGCTGGCATTAGAGCATTACCTTCGCTAACGATGGCTGTTTTTTGAACAGTGAGGGAAAGGGAATGAGCAACACGGATGCCTACCATGTGCCAGGCACCGGGCCGGGCATTACTATTCCCAGACTGTAGGAGGTGGTATTCTCATTCCTCTATTACTGAAGAGGAAACTAAAGCATAGAGGGCTTGATTACCTTGGTGGGGAGGGTGTGGGGGGGTACTCACGGTGTGTTGATTACCAAGCGGTCCCATTGCCCTTTGATGTCATCTTCAGATGGCTGTTCGGTAATATACAGGCCATCAAACTCCAGCTTCCTGGCAATTTCTTTTTCTCGTTTGAATACCACCAAAGGGACCTAGGAATGGGAAGACGCTGGGTACTCAGAGAAGGCTCTCCAATTAGAGCACCCTCTCCCAAGCATTTCTTACACACAGGCCTTCCACCTCCAGGGCAGCAGTCTTTTAGTGGAATTCTTAGGTGGCTTAGTTGTGCCTCCAGAGTCAAATCTCTTATCACTCCTTTGGCTAATACACCTTCCTTTCCAAAAGCGGATCTGACTTAGGCCACCCTGTAAGGTTTGGGTTAAACAGCTGATATTAATGCAAACTGGACTCCTCGACTCATCCTATACATAGATGAGTCCCTGGGCTGAATGAGTTAGGTCTCCTAAGACTGCTAAGAACTAAGAAAGGATGATAAATCATTCTAGAATTGACTGGTCAGCCACAGGTAACCATGAAATGTTCCAACCCCTTCGGTGGTTAGGGTCACAATCATCTCCTGGCTTTGCTTAATGAAACACGGTTTGATAGAATGAGAGGACGCACTGGGCTCTGCACACAGTCTTTCCGTATCGAGGTTTTCTTCCTGAGGTTCTTCCCCTGAAGAGTTCCTGTGAAGTAGGAGCACGCTTATATGTTCTCAACTATCATCCCCATTCTCTTGCAGTTCTAAGTCTGATTTCAGACTGGATGTGGTGGCAGGGCTATGAAGACCTACCACCAGTCCTGGCTGGTTAGAGCATCATCCCGATATGCCAAGGTTGCAGGACTGATCCCCAATTAGTGCACATACAAGACTCAACCGATGAGCACATCAGTAAGTGGAGCCACAAAATCATTGTTTCTCTCTCTCTTCCCCGCTCTTTTTCTCCCTGCCTCTCTTTCTCTCTCTCTCTAAAAATCAACTGAAAAAAGAAAAGCCCTACCACCAAAGAAGTACACACAGAAGAACAGGGATATAATGCCCTCGCCCCAACCAGCACTGGACACACACACACACTTCCAATACGGGACAGAGCTCATGAGGTCAGAGGGCACTACTGAAATTCCAGAGGAAGTCAGAATAGCCAGAAACGTGTAATTCAGACAGAACCAGGGTTTCTCATTCAGCTGGGAAACCACTGGTTACTTAGCAACATCCTTAAGACCTTGGTTTCCAAAGAGTTTTTTCCAATAATTCTTCCTCAAAGCTAATGATATCCATATACCTCATACTGCCCCTTTATTTCCAAGACAAAAAGAAAAAAATTAGATCATGATTTGTAAAGAATTACTTCTTGCTCTTTTTTCTTTAAAACAATAAAATGACACTGAAGAAATCAAAGACTAACTGATAGGAAGACGGCGAAGGCTAATAATAGGCATTGTGAGGAATCCACGATGGCTGTCAGTTAATGGATGATGTGGGAGGGGAAACAAAGATAAAGATAAAGCTACGCTGACTAATTTCTGCTGTATTTTGAAATGACTCTGAATAACAATGATAATATCAAGTTTTAGAGCCATGCTGATCTCTGGGATTCAAAGCATTCCCCTTCAATCTTCTCAGAGTGTGTGCAGCTCTGAACGCAGGACTTGCTCTCAGTCCCCAGGCAGTGCTCTCTCGTTTTCTCTGGGTCAGCAGTGTGTCTGCGTCCCCTCCGCCAAGATGAGCTTGAGGATGGGGACCTACGGGATGGTAGCTAACACCCCACCTAGTGTTACTATGTCTGATATTCTGAGTACCTGTACACATGTTAATTCATTTATTCCTCCCAGCAACTGTTAGGGGTTGGTGGTGGTATTATAACACTCATTTTCACAGATGAGGAAACAGAGGAATGGAGAGGTTCAGTGGCAGAGCTCTGAGTCCAAGCCAGGCAGCCCGGCTCCAGAATCCGTGTTTTTATTGTTACAGTGGAGTCCTCAGTGTGGTTGAGGGCACAGAGTCTCTTGCCAGCAGGGTAACTGAACTTTCTACATGATACCATAGGTCACTGGGATAGGGATCTATTTCCTGGATTCTTCCCTGGGAGGAGATGGTTTGGTAAAGAGCCAAGGAGGCTTCCTACTAAAGAGAAGTAAGAAAAAACATAATGAGAGAAAATGTGGTGTTGTAGAAAAGGACTTAGAACACCCAAACCAGAGAGACTGAAGACTGCCGTGCATGCAGGAGTGTCTGAAGGCAGCCCCAGCGAGCCCGGCCTCCAGTATTCATGCCGTTCTGCAGCCCTCCTCACCCCCATCGCTAACGAATCCGGGCCAGCCCCGGGCCTTGCTTTCACCGACAGGCTGCAGTAGGAATGACACCGTGGCTGTTCCGGGCCTGGGCCTTCAGGAGAGCTGGCCACTCTCACTTTTGTGCTCCTTTTGGAAACTCCAAGGCACCACATACAAGAAGTCCAGCTAGCTGGCTACAGAGAGAACGTGGAGAGGCCACATGGAAAGGGCAATGCGCTGAGTCTACATGGAGCCTCCCAGCTGCCCCAGCAGAGCCCAGCCTGCCAGCTGTTACCCCTGCACTGTGCCAGGCACGAGCGTGTGCCACCGTGGACAGTCTGGCCCCGCCGAGCGCCCAGGTGATTGCTGATGCAGCCACCTCCCACACGGAGCGGGCGGACGGCTCCAGTGGGCCCAGCCAGTTGGCAGACTCAGAGAGGTACAATGTGTCACTTTAAGCCACCAAGTTTTGGGGTGATTTGTTACACAGCAATAAACAGTAACTGAAACTAACTTATCAATAAGTTTTCTTCTGATATTGCAAATAGTTGAAACCTGATAATTTTTGAAAAGTCAAAAGCATTTTTATAAAAACTCCTACATGAAAGATCAGAAGACATTCTCATCACCAGCTCCACGTGTGACTTAGCCCGATGATTCTAATTTTATGAAATTCAACGAACGGTGCCTGAAATGGGACTCGCAGAGCAAGGCTTCTCCAACTAGAGTGTGGACACCGATCCCCTGGGGGTTGATCATGTTAAGCTGCAGATTCTGATTTAAAGAGCCTGGGGCAGGGCTCTAGACAGCCCGGGTCTAAGTTCCTGGGGATACCCCAGCTGCTCCACGAACTTGGGTCTGTTAGAGAAGTCTCGGAGAGCAAAGGGCTGGCTGGGCTCACAAGGGACGCCTCCTCCCCGAGGAGTCAGGCTGGATTCAGCGCGGTCGTCAGCTCACCTTCAAGCAGTAGTAGCCCACCACACAGACCAGAGAGATGACGGTGTGGGCGATGGCCAGGGCCCGCAACGTCGGGGCCATGTACCCGGTGCTCTCCTGCAGGACAAAGAACACCATCGCTTCTTCCTCTTCCTCGTCATTAAAGGAATGCCACAGGGTCGCCACGTCCTCCGTCTCCTCTTCTAGGGGTTCTTCCGTGACCTGGCCCGCGACACACACACTCTTAGAAACATCAGAAAGCGCCTCTGCCATGAGGTGAGCAACACTTTAAAGGGGCAGAATGCATCTTCTGAGGAAAAGCAAAAATAGTTTAAAAATTAGGGAAGTTTTACTATATGTGCTATAATCCTTGTGTCAGGAAGTGTTCAGGAAGCATGTGCTGTGGCCTGGGAGGAGGTTAAGACGCCAACAGGTGTGCACACACAGTATTTTCCCTTCTTTCTTAGGTGCCACTGACACTCACTCATTGCTTCCACTGCCGTTCCTACCCAGATGCCCCCCAGATCCCGCCCTGCAGCTCCAGCTGCCTGTGGCCACCTCCACCTGGAAGCGGTCCGCAGTCACTTCCACCTCGATATGTGTAAAACCAAGTTTTGCCACACCACTCTGTAAATTTCCATTTTTCTTCTACAGGCAAGAGAGAGCCATTAGTTCACGGCGGGGAAGTTGGAGGTGAATAAAGCGTGTTTTATAAAAATTAGATGGGGGGTTGTAAACAGGAAGGGAGAGCGGCAAGGTGAAATAGCCAACTGAAGACTATGTCAAAAATCCAGGACCTATCATTAATTAATTCATTCCATAAACATTTATTACGTGCCTACTGTGTATAAGACCCACTTACCAGTGTTCAAAACCTTCATTTCTCTTTTCCCATAGCCAGCAACTCCTGTTAAGTCTTCCTCCTATTATGGGCTCTAACACATGGGCCAATTATAATGGCTCTGGTTACCTTATTCCTCAAGGGGAGAACTGTATTACTCATTTTGAAATGCCTCATAGTTCCTAATAGAGGGCTGAGGACGTAGTAGATGCCCAACAAATATTTAAAGAACTTTAATGAATAGAATAACCCCGAACTACTGAGAGTGTTCTGATTGCCTTCCCTTGCAACCGGTCTCGCCATTCTTCCCATTGCTAAACATAGTATCCTTTTTAGGAACCAGTCTTAGAAATTACACTAGATATTAGAATATTGGCTCTAATTTCTATTATTTCTTAAGACAAATAAAGTATATTTAGCAAATAACCTTTGAATGAAGTACCACCTTGTAAAAGAGCAGGATGAAGTTGATAGCGAAGGCTACAAACAGAGCAAGGAACCTCAGGTTGTAGAAATTCCTGGCCAGGTAGTGCTGGAACGAAAAGGACAGGCAGAAGTCGCAGAGCTGGGCGTGGGGAAGAGAGCTCCCTTCTCCCACCCAGATCTCTTCTGGTTAGAAGTGTGTGCAGGACTAGTCCTACTCTTTGGTAGCCAGTCTTCGAGGACGGTCCTGGCCTCCTCAGGACTTATTTGGGGGAGAAACCAGAAATGGTGATTTTAAAAAATTTCTTAGAATGA
This sequence comes from Carollia perspicillata, assembly GCA_004027735.1. NCBI lineage: Eukaryota > Metazoa > Chordata > Mammalia > Chiroptera > Phyllostomidae > Carollia > Carollia perspicillata. Next base: position 7,656 of record PVKM010024932.1, read on the forward strand.
TATTCAGAGGAACTCTGCCCCAGCTTATCCCTCAGGGAATGAAATGCCAAACACACTACCTGCAGACTCGTGGTGCTGTGGAGGTCTGTGCGTGTGTGCGTGTGTTGAGCACTTCGTGCAGAAAGCAGTCTATTTGGACATTATGCGTGATCTAAGCTCACAAAAAGCCTCCTCCGCAGCTCTCCCCCTGCATGCAGCCAGACTGTGGCCCCAAGCCCTTGACCCCTTGTAAGTCCCAGAGGGGAGGGCCTCTGCCTCTCCCCTCTCAGGGGGCGCCATTCCTGTTCTCAAGGTTGTTTTCCTGGATGAATTGGTACTGGAGGACTAGCTTGGCAGCTGCATGGGGAAAGCTCTCAGTCTCTCCGCAGAGGGGGCTCTCACCGATGGTGCTGGGGAAGGTGTCGTCCTGGCCATCAGCAACTACACCTCAGTGGGCAATGTGTCCGAGAAAGAATGTCACAAGCTGTACTGAGTGCTGATTGCATGTGAAATAACAGCTTTTGAGGACAAGTGTGAGAACTTAACCTAACACAGGAGTAGTCTTTTTGCATCCCAAATCATCTAACGACCTCTGAACTTTGGACCCCACATAACACACACGTAGGGCCAGCTAGGAAGAGGGATTCCCTCTCTCTCCGGGAGAGCACAGGTCAGAGAGGGTGCCCACTGCTAGGCAGGGCAGCTGGAGCGCTTGGCTTTTCCAGGCTATCCTCTTTTTCTTTTCCTCCAACACAAAGGGAACAGGCAGATAAATGAGAAGAGGAAAAGAAGAGGAATGAGGGAGTGAGGAAGCATAACTAACCAAACAGTGAAATGAAAGCCGTGGTCATTTCCCTGCCCAGGCAACCCCGGCACCAGGAGTGAGGCCAGGGAAGGAGCACTTACCAGCAGCTTGGTCTGATAGATTTCCAGCCCTTTGAAGAAATTAGCCATGAAGGCTTCAGGCTTCTCGGCTTTCTGGCCACGCCGTCGCTTCTTCTTTTTTGTGGCTTCTGCCCATAGGGCCTTGGCTTGCTCTTCCCTGGCTGGATCCTCCTTCTCCCCATCTTCCATGCTGAGGGGACAAGAAACCCACTCAGCACAGAGGACAGAGGGAGGCCCGACCTGGACAGCGAGACTGAGTTAAAGAGAAATCTCGTAATTATTCCTCGTGGGCGGGAACCTCAGGTTGTTATACACACCACAGTGCCTGGGCGTCAGCTTTGCCCTTAATGAGTGGTGTCCCCTTTAAGGAGCTGTGGTCATAGGTATACAATAGTTGTAAATATAAACTTGTAGTCTCCTTATGAAATTTAGCCTAAGAACTCTTTCCCTTCAGAAAAGTCCTTTATTTTTTAAGACTTCATTTGAATTAGCAATAGTACCTATTCTCCAAGCCTGAGGTTGGCATTAAATGAGATACTGTGTAAAAGGCCTTAGCAAAGGGCCTGGCATGTAAGAGGTTTTGACTCAATGAGGCATCATCATCAACATTATATGAAGTTGTGAGATGTGGGTGTTTGCTGATTTGTCTGGCCATGTGGACTAGGAGCAGTTAGGTCCCCACATAACACACAGACAGGAGCAGCTATTAAGAGGAATCCCCATCAGAGAAATTATTTTTTAAAAGATTTTATTTATTTATTATTAGACGGAGGGAGAAGGAGAGGGAGAGAAACATCAGTGTGTGGTTGCCTCTCATGTGCCCCTGCTGGGGACCTGGCCCACAACCCAGGCGTGTGCCCTGACGGGGGATCCAGCTGGTGATCCTTTGATTGGCAGGCTGGGGATCAATCCACTGAGCCACACCAGCCAGGGCCCATCAGAGAAATTCTGATCTACTAGTGAGATTATAAAGTTAACAAGATTAATAAAATGTGTTTATTGTATATCTGGGGTTAAAGGAAATATATCTAGAGTTTGCAAAAAATTGATTTCTCATGTTACTAGAAATCAAGTTCTCTATTTACCACAGCAATAGAAGAGTGGACACTATCAAGGACTGTCTATGGCAGGATTTTGAGTGCTCAAAGCTACCAAGAACTTACTCTGCTTTCTCAGGTTCTACTTTTCCTTCTGACTCATGGGCTGCTCTCATCTCTGCCGCCTAGACGAAAATAACAATCAGTGAAGATTTCCCCCAAATCAGTGAGTTCATGGCGATGTGCCACATTGCTGGCCATTTCCGCTCCGTGGTTAGAAGTCCCAACGGCTTTCTTTTTTCACGCCTCTGCTTTTCTCTGGATCATGGAATGTAAGTGCCCTGCTGCTACATTTCAAGGGACTCGGGAGAGATGTCAAGACAAAGATTTCAAACCCCAAAACTCCACTGCCCTGTTATTATTCCCCTCAGAGAAACCTGTGCTAGGACATTGTCAGAGCCCGGTGGCAGTGGTCCTACTGCCCGATGGCCTCAAGGAGAGATGGGACATGGATAATACCAGGTCCAATCCAGAACCTGCTTTCGTCAGACTGGATACCTGCCTGGCCTTTGGTCCCTTTACCAGCACCCCAGTCCCTCGGACTGTCCGTGCAGATGGCCACTGCACTGAGAAGAGTCAAGCTCCTCACCAAGGTCTGCAAGGCCAGTGTGATCATGGCCTTTCGCTCCATCCTCATCTTGAGCCACTGGATTCGTTACTTCCTACACCCCAACACCCAGGCCTCATTTCCTTGCCTGCAAATTCCAAACCCTTCCCAGCACCGGGACTTTCACACCACGCATACCCTCTGCATGAAGTGTGACTGCTTAACATGCACCCGATAGCCTTCTGCACTTGGTTCAGAGGACACCTTTTCAGAAGCCTCCTCGACCACCCTATTTACCGTAGGGCCCACATGCCCTAGTTTCGTTATTTTAGCATGTGTCACAAATGGTAATTATTTATTTGTTGTCTTCTTCTGTTAGAAGTCAAGCTCTGCTAAACAAAAGTGCTGTCCCTCCTGTTAGCTGAGTTCTCTTATTCTTGGAGCAGAGTCTGGCATGCAGCCGGCCTCGAATGAGTCCCTATCAGGTACCAAACCCAGTTCATGCCCTGGGGCTGCATCAGGGAGCAAACCAGAGTAAATAAATTAATGTTGTAAGAATGCCTATGATTCTGCTGCCTTCTTCCCTGGTCTCCAAGCCAGGTGAGGGTTTTCTCCTGTACATTGCCTTAGCACCTGGCATTCTTCCCTCCTAACATTCTTCACACTTACAGTGACTCGTCCAATGGCTCTCTTTTTCACTAAATGATAGGGACAGTGCATTTCTCATTCACCGCTGTATTCTCAGAACCAAAAACAGTGACAACCACATATTAACTAGTTAACCAATATTAATGTAAGGAATGGATGAAGGTTGTCTTTGTGCTCTGGTCTCTTCACATTTCTTTCCACACACTCTTCAGTGCTAGGATGATACTGTACGTTAGATGCTGCAACAGAAGGAAATGCCCATGACCAAGGGTAGACAAGGGCCCACATCCGTGACCAAGGGGCTCTGAATTACTGTTATCTTATTCTCTTAATCTAGTTCACTGACTCGAAGCCCAAATTTCATAAGGATACGAGTGTTCCAATCATGACAAAACTCACTGGGACGCTCGCTGTGCTAAATTACATCACATCAGCTGGACCTTCTGGGACACTGCAGACTTACTGTCTCACAAGAAAAGTCTCCTGTGCTGTACCTGGTTTTCTATGCTTTCAGCCCATGGAATGACCCTGTCTACCTTGAGAACTAACCTTCTAATGCAAGTGTGGGAGCGAGGTGAGTGTCCCAGATCATCATCATGTTTGAACTCTATGAGGTAAACTGAGGACGACTCAGCAATTAGGCACTGAGACAGCCATTTAAGTCTTGCTCTGCCATTTAAGTGACAGAGCTGGAATTACAAGGTCGGGGTAATCATAGGAGAGCTGGTCTCTAATACAGTGTTGGCTCTTAGGAACTTGGTGTCAGGGCTGATGCAAAATACAGAGGCAAGTCTTCTGGGCATAAAGAAAGGTGATGGAAACAAATGATGCTTACCTGCGCTTTCCTTTTCTTCCGTACAGTACTCTCTAGCGTAGGGGGTTCATCTTTGCCAACAATCTCAGAGAGGTCACCCAAACCCACTTCGGGCCCATGCTTTAAGCCACCTTCTTTCTTTGAGTGGAATCCAAACAGATCGGACATGATATCCGGGTCTCCCTTCTCCCCCTTTATGAAGTGCACTAGTTCAGTGGAGACACCCGGCTCGGTCAATTCTGCCCTCTCAGCCTCCACGGTGTCATCGTGGATTCCAAACTGGGTTGGGTCAGGCATGTCCCCCAGGATCTTGGTCACCCTGATGTTCTTTGCCCCTTCTACAAGGCCCCCTCCAAACACTGTGTTCCAGAGGACCTGAACGATTCCTCCCAATACGGCGAAGAACAACCAGAACAGCCCCACGAACAACATCCAGAAGAAAGAGAAAAACACCTTCACCAGCTCCTTCACAGCCATCTTTTTCACCTTCCTGTATTGCTTCCTGAGGTTCTTCAGGGTGGCCCTCTTTAGAAAGCTGGCAACGCTTCTCCTCACTGAGGCACAGGCCATGGCGAACGCAGAGGCAGGCTCGGAGGACTTGTCATCCTCCTCTTCACCCTCGATTTCTAACGTGTAAGAAGAGTCTTCGCCTTCCTCCTCCTCCTCCGGCCTGTCGGCTGAGTCGGATTCAGAGATCTGAGATGCTAACTGCATTTCAAAGATGGTATCCTCACAGAAGTTCACAAACAGCTCCATCTTTTCCTGTTCTCCGCCTTCATTGACAACATCAAAGATGAACTGTCGCTTAGATTCCTTCACTTGGGGCTTTTCCCATTGAGTTCGACTACATTCACTGATCTCGAAATAAACACGCTCAATTTTCTTGGCCCCACCCATAATCTCAATGCGTCCTAGGTATGGTTCAAAGTAATTCAGCACACTTTCCGCTGGGTCCAACAGGCACTTAAGGCGAGAGTCATTCGGCATGTGCTCTGACAGATTTGTCAACAGCACTGCCACGTTAAAGCCTATGTCCTTGGCCGGCTCGTGGAACCGGTCTACAAAATCCATGTAATTAAACATGTCGTTCTCATCAGCTTCTGCACATGAAAGGAGAAAGTCAATTTCCGATGGTGTGTACTGTTTTTGCCCTTCCATGGCCTTCTGGAATTCTTTCTTGGAGATAATCCCTTTCCCATCTGGGTCATATTCTTTGAAGGCATCTGAGCTGGTCAAGTCTTTCAGTTTCAAGAACATGTCAAAGAATTTCAAGATCATTTCTACATTGGTAGATGACTCTACCAGTGTGTCAACCATCTGCTTGCCAATAGTTCCATTTACCACATTCCCTGTGAGGCAGGTTCAAAAAGACATACACATATATCAATAAATCCAAGTCGTCGTGTAACTGGTCAGGTAACTATTTTTAGGAGACTCATGTGCCAACTCAGTCAGCTCTTTTCTGACTGCGATGATTTGGAAATGGGCAGGAGGGAGCAGCAAGCCATAAAGACTACACCACTAGGAGCCAAGGGGGATGGAGACAGAGGGAAGAAGGAGAGGGCCACGCCAGTGCCTTTTTATCTGGCCTGGGGCCCGGGAATCGGTTCTGTTATCAGATTGTTGGGGACACATAGGAATAAGTGGTGCCCCTCCTATCCCCTTAGACCTAGGAGGGTGACCAACTAGATGGCTGGCATACACACTGGCAGCCAGATGTACTGAAAAGCAATGGGGAGAGGGAGAGGATAGGGAAGAGCAAAGCTTAGAGGTTTTCCCCAGTTCATTCTGGCTTTCCTAGTAACATAAAATGAGTTGGTTTCAGGCTTTGTCCTGCAGACCATGTGCCCCTCACTCATTTTTGTTGTTGTTGTTGTTGCTGTTGCTGAAAATTTGTCTTTCTAACCAATGGCATGAATGACCTGCCAGAAGGATAACCTGCGTGACTAGTACGGTTAGCACTCAGACCAATTACAGTTGTGTGAATGCCTAGTTATACCAAACAGCCCAACCTTCCAGGAGGGACAGAAGCATCACCACCATGTCCTGAAGGAGATCCAAGAGTTCCTTCAGCAGCTCGATCTGACTGGAATCCTAGAACAGAAACAGGAGATACCCCTGAGCTATCTGATCCCGCAGCAAAGTGCGGGGCAGTGAGCAAGAAGAGCCTGCTCTGGAGATGTTAGGTGAGGGCATCAGACTTGGGGATAAGCTCCCTTCTTATTGCGAATGCGGACGTCCTACCATCCACTGTTTGTAGCATCAGGAAGCTCGCCGTAGCAGGACTCAGCCAATAGCATTCTTTTATCAGCACAACGTGGCAGATAGATATACCACTTGTCCAAAACTACTGAACAACCCAATCCACCGAAGAGCTGTTAGGTATATCTAGTAGTTTATGTTGTTGCTTTTTATACTGGAAAAATACAAATGAGGTTTTTGGGAATATTTTGCAACCCAATTCAGGTATTGAGATTAAATCACCACATATAAGCTCTCCTTTTTTTTTTTAAAATGGATTAATTTAGGTTCTGGATCAATGTAGGTTCTCCTGATTCTAGTTGGTGGTGATCTGGGTGCCACTGGTCCCTTAAAATGTTATATAATCGAGGCTCTACCTCCGGATGGTTCTGATACTAGTCTGTTTGGTTTCAGTCCCAGCACCGCAGACAGGGCACACTCGGCTGGCACCGTGCTCTGCACCCTGCGTCGCTGGAGGCAACGCTGGGAAGATCTGTGGGGGGCAATCCGAGGGTGGGGTGAAAAATGCATCTGGGCCCCACTTCTTTCATAGACTCTCTCTGTAAAGACAGTTTGTCTAGCTCTGTAAATTTCGGAGGGGTTTCCCTCGCCTTTGCTGTGTGTCATAGCTCTGTACAAAACAGACGTGTGGAATATTAGAGCTGAAAGAGATCTATTCTAATGCCCAATATTTTATGGATGATGAAGCAAAAAAACCAGAAAAGGGAAGTGACTTTCTGAAAGTCACCAGTGAGGAGGTGGCAGGCCCAGGCCCCTGTCTCTGGAGCCCCTCCACCGTGCCGCCCAAGCTGGGCTGAGGCAGGGCGCGGTCGGCTGATGGATCACTGCTGAGTCAGCAGCCCTCCCAGGAACTCTCCCCCATAAGGCCAGAGTCAAAAGGGGAAAAATGAAAGGGTTAAACAGCACATTCCAGGAGAGAGGAGGCAGATGTGACAGCCTTGAACATTTTCAGTACACACATTATTTAAATCAATGCTGCAAATGTTATTCTAATCAGCCTGAGACATCCTGAAGTTCTCCCTCATGTGTTGCCATGGAGAGAGACGATCAGCTACTACAGAACAGTCCATTTATTTGTTCATAACAAATGCTCTGAGCGAGTCTGGTTCATCTTGCCAGAGAGATGGGGAATGAGAAGGAACGACAGAGATGGGGAGGGAGGGGGAAGCGAAGGGGAGAGAGAAGGGGTGTGTGGATTAGGGAGACGTGCAGACATCTGACAGGTCAGGCAGGGCGGGTGGGCTGTTGTAAACTGACAAAGCAGGGACAGGGAAGCAAAGGGATTAGCACCGTAAGGGGCAGACGTGGAGGCAGTTATGAAAAGGGCAGGGCGGGGGACACCAGGAAGGAAGCCGTGTCCATGCAAAAGCTTGTCTGGGGCTGCTCATGCCTGTTTCCCACTTAGACCCTCGGTTTTAAAAGTGAGACCTAATATGCATGGCGTTTTCATCCATTCACCAAGCAGCCACATCCACAATGGGAGTACCAAGGGGTGGGGACTGACTTAGCATTTCACACCAACAGCTCACTGGGGACAGGCCGCAGTACCTGTGAGAGTTTCATCTGCATGTTAGCAAATACGTGGAGGAAGCCGACCACCGCGTCCCATAGCCTGCTGTGAGCCAGGCTCTGCTGGTTCCCAATGCAAGGGCCCTGTGGACAGGAGGACATCCCATTTCACTTAGACGTCACAAGCGCTCCTGTCGCCGTCTGGCAAAGCTACGTGGAGAATGCTATGACCACACGGCTGTCTACTCACGTTAAAAAAAAAGTTCCTGGTATTCAGTTACTTTTAGGATTTTTTACCATTAACCTGAACTTCAGGTATAATTCCGTCTCTATCTTTTCTGAAAGCCAAACACAGAGGGATGACAATGACCAGTTTGCATTGTCCATGTGAATAACCTTTCCTGTTTTTGTAGATCATTCCTGAAGCAATATTTCCGATCCTGAACTTTCATATAGTTTATTTTTCTCTACCCTTTAATCACTCTCAAATCACTCTTCAGTAAGGAATTTCCAGAGAAAACACTGATACTATCTCATGTTCTAGAAATGCCTTGGCGGAGTTCCCAGAGAAGAGGTGAGCCGGAGAAATACTGCCTGCTTCCCTAAGTCACAAACGCTTATTTAAAAGTCACTGTTCTTGTTCATTTGCTGCCTGATCCCTAGAAGCCTCTAGATGCTTTTGGAACAAAACCCATTGTGGAAAAAGACTCACAAAGCTTCCCCTTCACTTTTGGGTTAAGTGCTGCAAAGGCAGTTCTGAAGATTAGGGTGGGTTCTGCAGACAGCGATTCAGAGGCTTGGCAGATCGTTCAAATCATCACGAGTATTTCACATTCTGTGACACTTCAGATGAACCACCTGTTCCTAGGTTTCTCTCTCCATGTTCTTAAAATCCTTGGGTGACAAGGATCAATCTCTCCCTTAAAATCCTAGTTATATAATGTTAAAAACAGTCTTAGTTTTGTGTTTATCTTAGTAAGCAAATATGATCTGACTGTGCCAGTGGGCTCGTCCTGTGGCTCCTATCACTGACGACTGGGATACGGATATTGATTTTATAGCAAATTGCACCTGAGTACACCCTCAATTCTTTTCACGGTGGCTGGACTGCTGTAGGCAATGAGCAGAGGAGGTTGTGAACAGAAAAAGAATGCTGCAAGACCTAGACATTCAACCTGAACTCCACCTGTAGATTCCGCTGCCAGTGCACGGAGCTGAGGTACTCCTGCAGTTACCTCTTCCATGGAGCTCCTTTCTGGCAAATTCATAGGATCTTCTGAATTCTGTTTTTAATCTCAAGACTCAAAGTGACACCACTTATACCTTTATTCCTTCGTTCTAGTTATTTCTCTACTCCACTGTCCACATTTACTTAACACCTATGATGGACTAGACCTTATGCTAGAAATGAAGAATATTAAATTAAATATGAATTTTTTTTTGTCTGCAAAGTTTTCAGTCTAGGAGGAAAAGCAAAATGTGATTAGATAAATGCCAGTGTGGTGACACGATGAACAGGTCACAGCCTTACAGAGTGCAGGTAGGTGCCCTTGGCTCCCATTTACAGATAAGAAGCACTGTCAGCAATAGGGTTGGATGCACAGTCATATGTGCATGCAAATATTCTGCCAGGAAGACAGAATTTGGGGACGTTACACGTGTTCTCTTTGTTTCTGAGCATGCGTTCTGCAGCACATACCTGGATGTATTCTGTAAGAGAATTGAAAATCTGCTTGGTGACCACCAGAGCTTTGGAAAAATTGTGCTGTCCAGACTCATCAATTATGTCCTTCCCTGAATAGTACCAGTAGAAATCACTGATTGATTCCTAAGAACAAACAAGTAGAGTTTAGCATTTCCCAGGAGTCTGTCAGTGCAGCTAAAGTCAACATTCAGGAAGAACACAAGGGAATCCTATATCTCTATGACCCCTTTGCTATGACAGGAGCCTGGGACTCTGTGAAGAAGCCCAAGCTGGCTGGCCCCTAGCATCTTTGAAGGAAAGATGACCCTCTGCAGGAAAGAACAGCTAGGAGAGAGGTCAGCTGGACCTGGGTGACTGTGATGTGAGACACTTTATTCACAAGGGAAAATGTGGACTGTAGATAAAGATAGTAATGGTTATCATTCAAAGAATCATAATATAACAACATAATAGCTAACACTGTAAGTGCCAGACACTGTTCTGAGCTTATTACATACATTAAACCTCTCGGTCTTCACTGTCATCCCATGGGACGTGTCCTGCCCATTTCATAGATGAGAAATTGGGAACACAGGGAGGTTAACAGGTCACTCTAGGTCACTAACTGTTCAGCGGCAGGAGGGGATGAAGAATCAACAAAGAGAAAAAGGAATCCTTTTTTATGTTTGTATAGGTTTTTTTTTATATTACTTAGATTTTTCTTCAGAGAATTAAACCAAGCGACTTCTCAACACCTTATTCCCACCACTTCCTGTGACTTTTTCCTAGTGAAGAATCTTTTCTCATTCACAGGTTGCTTTATCGCTCTCAGGCATTATGCCTAGGTTTTCACTGCGAAAACTAAAATACACCAGCAACCTGATGAATGATATAGTTTATCAGGTTGATAAGTGATATAGTTTTAAATCACCTCCTCCAGGTCAGTCTTCAAACATTCAAATGCACATTTTATGCACAGCAGGTCTTCAAATAACATTGTTTTGTTCAATGTTGTTTGTTTATAATATTGATGAGATGCTGTAGGAACCTAACTCTAACTTATGGCGGTTAGCCTCTGGCAATACTGGTTTCATTATATGTCATTTCACACTTAAAGTCGTAGAACCTATTGATGCTATTGGGGACTTACTGCATTTGACTTCCTGTAATTGTGTGGACATAGATTACAATACTGCCTTACTGGGGCTTGATTATCGCCCAGGCCTCCCTGACTCTGTGCAACCAACTGCCTTTAGCTTTTGGAAGTACATCTGAGACATGCCGCCACCCAAGGCCCACTCACCTGAAGACGCAGAAGGTAGTCCACGGTGCTGATGATGATGTTCACGGTGGTGGTGTTACCCATCTGAGTTCGCAGGAAGTTCTGGAAGTCTGACAACACCAGGGCTGGGTCAGAGCCCATCCCTGCCATGCCTAGGGATCCAGTCACGCTCTCTCAGCTAAACTCAGAAAGGCACGCCATGTGAAAACCGTACAGGGCCACCCTGTTTGGGTCTTGGTGGACCCTGCAGGACAGAGTCCCGACCTGAGCCCTCCCACTCTGGGGATACCAGAAACTGGACCTAATGAGCCTCGAGGGACTTGACAGAAGGGCTTGGTGTTCGGTATGACCACCTGAAGACTCTGGAAGCAACTTAGCCTGGGTGGTACTAAATAACTTTAGCCCTGAGTTAAAGGTCATTTTATATAGGGTTTCTCACTTAGGAATGAATTAACTGTTGTTCTCAAGTTACCAACTGGTTGCATTCAATGTGGCTTCCTGAACTGGATCATAATTTTGCACTTGAGTGCTGTTTTCCCTTGACGAATTAATCTGTTCCACTTACCGCTGTTATGTCCTTCACAAAGTAACTGTAGGAATCGAAAGAGATCTCGTGTGAACTCATCATTCTGCAGTACTTTTTCACCTTGAAAACAGAGGACACTGGTGAACACTGTTTGCTTCTAAACATAGAACACCTTCCAATGCAAATGACCGCAAAAATGCTACAGAAGCTGTGCCAGAATGGTTTGGAAGGGAAACTTTGGATGAATGCTGTTCGACCCGGTTAACCCAGAACTGAGGCCGCACAACACAAGGACCAAAAGAAAGCTACAATATTGAGCTGCAGGACGCGTTTGTAAGGCAAATGAGCAGGCTAGTGGCAGTAATGGTTCACCGACCAAAACCCATGCTTTCCAGATGGAAGACTCTTGTTTAATTAAACGTCAAACTGCTGAGTTCAACTTGACATGCAACCTCCAAGCCTGAAAGGTGTCGGAGCTGGGACAGTTAAATTGGATCCCTTAGGACTCACACGTTGTAGGAACTCAGGCCAGCAACTCAGACTTACCACGCTCTCGAACAATGACTGGCGATAAGAGAAAAACAGAGAGTACAGGTAAGAAGACCATCAACACCATGCTAAACTGTCTTTAGCTAAGACTGCCTCCTCGAACACATCCAGCCTGGATGCTGGCTTTATCAAGTTGCTGCTGGAGATATTTTGCTGACATGGAGCAAGTCCTTGAGGATTACGAACAGTGAGCAGGGCCTCTAATCAGATATAGTTAACATTTTTGTCAGAAGGAGAGTGGCCTTCACATTCATTAGTTACTTACGTGTTCCTTCCTCAGTAACCATGCCCAGGCCTTCAGCTTTATTCTGCCTCTCAAATGCATTCAAATCAAGGACACTTGAACAGACAAAAGAAAACAAGGTTCAGGGCTGTGCGCACTGGGGAATGGACTGCTAACGTCAATGTACCCACTGACTAAGAATATCCTGTCCTTGTAGCATCATGAATGCACTAACGCATCACAGCGTGTTTCAGTCTCGCAGCTTTTGTGCCAGGCAGTGTTACCCAAGGAGGCCTGGAGCTCACGGGCCTGGTCGCATCTGCGGAGAGGGGCAGAAACACTGATGGTGGCTGTCGTTGTTGGTCCAGTGTGAGTCCTTTCTTAGGGATGAAGGTTTAGAGAGGCTTTCCAAATAAAGAAGGAACCATTGGTCTTTAAGTTTTTCAAGGGAAAGTTTACTTTAAACTGCACTAATTAATATTCACCACCCACATTTGCCTACTTTCTCTGAGGATCACAAGGAACTGTGGCTTTTGGTGCTTAGGATGAATACTGATGGAGAAAGCTACAAATTTCCGAATTTCAGAGGGCCACACCC
>PVKM010024933.1:0-20232 GCA_004027735.1 Carollia perspicillata
GACTTGTCTGATCTTTTCTATAGGTGAGGGGATACACACCAAAAAAGCCATTTTGCACACGAAATTAAGGGCCACTTTCCTTTATAACTTAGGCCCATTTTATTCTGCAACAGTGGTAGCAGAAATTCAAACCCAGTTTTGTGTCCCTAAGAAAACAAAGAGAGCTGAGCACGGGTTCACTGCAGAATGCCACATACTTTCACGAGATGTGGTCTAAAAACATGTTGCCTTGCACATATGGCTTCAAGAGGGGTTGGCAAGTTTCCTGTGCGACAACTAGACCTGGATGCTGCAGGCAGACAGCCAGGCCAAACTGTGGCATATTGTCTATATCTGTAGGATAGGGTGAGCAACAGTATATCTTAATAGCCTGGCCTGTAGGGTCAAGGGTCCAAGCTGCCCACCATCAAATTTAAAATGGAGTCAATGCAAACAGAGACAATCTGTTGCCCACAGGCAAGGAAGTACGGCCTGAGAAGTGGGGTGGGATGGGGCAAGAGAAGCTATCATCTCCCTGTTTCTACTGGGGGCCTGGACATACGCCGGGAGGCATCCTGCCTGCCTGGAAGGAAGGAGTTGTTCACACCCATCATTTTGCTTCTTCGCCCTCAAACTTGATTCTTTCATCCAAGAACGGGAGCTGGATGGCTGCCTGGAAATCCTGTCCTTGAAGAATAAACTCAGGCTACTGGTTCAGCAATGGTGCTGAAACACAGATCTACACACATTTTCCAACCTGTTTCCACTCTTCTAGGTGTAAATAGAAAGTTTCCTTTTTGTTCATGGGTCACCTAAGCTCTTTGCCCTGAGAGGACAAAGGAGAAATGACATGGAGCTGGGTCATTCATAACTGTTTAAATGACTTAAATTTTTTTGTTACTATTACAAAAGTCATACATGTTTTAATAGGGATTTTAAAATAATTATCTGCATATTTGCCATCTGAAAACTGGTTTCTCTTTGTAAAAAATATGCACCCAAGCCTATTCCAGCATTTATTGACCAAAATTGCAGAAATTTCGTCTGAAACCACCTGCAGGCAAGTCTGAGGGTGGCCTACCTACCTATAAGAGTGTTCAACACAATGCCTCACACAGAGGAGGTTCTCAAATAGTTATTAGGTAAATTTGAATAAAAAAACATTTTTTATAATTCTGGAGAGAAATATTTTCATTCTGAACAGGTATTTACAAAAATATCCAAGAAATCCGTTGTCTCAGCTTCCTCCACCCTCACCATGACTAGCTGCTCTAGCTTAGACTCTGGTTTCTTTCCTGCAGTCCATGCTCCAGACTGTCAACAGGATGGTGTTTCTAAAATGTAAATTTATTCATATAATTATGCTGCTTAAAATAGTTTCATCCTTATCAAGAGCAAGGTTGAAATTCCTCTGTCTATGCACAGGTTCTTGGGATCCTTCACTGACACTATTTTCTAGCCACACCAACCTACAGCCATTTCCAAGTTCAATGCCTCTTACCTTGGGACATGCTATTTGTTTTACCTCGGATGCCTCTTCTATTGTGCTTGGACAACACCTACTCTTCCTTTAAGGCTGCTCAGGCATCATCTGTCCCCAGAAGCTGTATATAAATTTTTCCACCCCAAAAAATTTATCCACTGAAAGCATGGTCCTTGGTTCACTCTTTTGATGTATTACACTGTGCATAGTAGTTCTGAAACCAGTCAGGAAGCCAAACTGCCTGCAGTGGAATTCCTAGTACCACTTAATTTGTAAGCTCAGTGTCCCAATTTCCTCACTTATAATGATAACATAATGCCTGCTATAGAAAATAGTTTGGGGAGGTGAAATAAACCAATACATGCAAAGTATCTGATAACTAACATGTTCAGCACATAATGGCTGTTATTATTACGAAGTAAGCTTTATATTGAAGCATAACATACATAAGCTATGTAACTCATAACTGTACAGCTCGGTGAAGCATGGTGAAGCACACCTGCACACCCACCCAAATCAAAAGTAAGAAACAGAGCGCTCACCGGCACTCTGTAAACCTCCTTCGTGATCCTTCCCATTACCCATCCCCTCAAAGTAACCACAGTTCAGACTTCTATCAGTGTAGGTTGGTTTTGCTCAATTTTAACTCCATACAAATAGGGCGATACGAAATGTAATTTTGTGTCTGGTTTCATCCACTCAACACTGTGCTTGTGTAATCCATTCATCTTAAAGCATACCATGTAACAATAATGTAATTTTTCCATTGCTGTAGAGCAAAGTATAATATTCTGTTACCTGAGCATGCCCAATTTAATTATTTGCTCTATTAGGGGTGTTATTGTGATTAAAAACACACATAACATGAGATCTACCTCTCACTGGAAGCCCAACGCTATACAGCAGATCTCTAGAACTTTTGCATTTTGCACAGCTGAAGTTTCACACATGTTGTAAAGAAACTCCCCACTTCCTCCCAATCCCAGTCCCTGGCAACAATTTCCTTTCTGTTTCAATGAGTTTGACTACTTCAGATAACTTATATAAGTGGAATAATGCAGAATTTGTCCTTCTGTGACTGACTTAGCATAATGTCCTCAAGATTCATTCATGATATGAATGAACCTTATTCTTATCGTGCGAGGTTGCCTGTGACAGGATTTCCTTCTTTTATATGGCTGAACATTGTTCTGTTTTATATACACACCACATTTTCTTTATCCATTCATCCAGAAATGAATGTTTACTTTGCTTTCTCATCTTAGCTACTGCAAATAATACTGCAGTAAACATGGGAGTACACGTATCTCTTCAAGATCCTGACTTCAATTCCTTTCTATAAAGACACAGAAGTGGGATTCCTGGATCATATGGTAGCTTTATTTTTAATATTTTGAAAAACCTCCATACTATTTTCCATGGCAGCTGCACCATTTTACCTTCTCACAAACTGTGGACAAGGGTTCCACTTCTCCACATTCTCTCCCACATTTGTAATTCTTTGCCTGTTTGACTGAGTTTGATGATGGTCGTATAACAGGTGTGAGATGATATGGTGGTTTTGATTTACATTTCCTGATATTAGTGATTCTGAGCACCTCTTTATATGCCCATTGGCCATTTGTATGTACTCTGTGGAAAATGTCTATTTGCCTTTTTAATTGGGGTATTTGTTGTTTGCTAGTGAGTAATAGTATTATAGATATTAACCCCATATCATATACTAGTTCACAATTATTTTCTACAGTTCTGTGAGTTGCCTTTTTATTTTGTTGGTAGTTTCCTTTGTTGTGCAGAAGATTTTTAGTTTTATATAGTCCTAATTATCCATTTTTGTTTTTCTTGCCTGTGCCTTTGAAGTCATGTCCAAAAAATCATCATTAAAATCAATGTTTTGAAGATTCACCTTTATGTTTTCTTCCAGTACTTGCACAGTTTCTGGTCTTCCATTAAGTCTTTAATTCATTTTCAGTTGACTTTTGTGATGGTGTAAGATAAGGATCCAGTTTCATACTTCTGCATGTGAATGTCCAGTTTTCCCAGCAGCATTTATTCAACAGACTTCTTGGACTACAGCTCGAGATGGTGGTATAAGTAAACACAGCTCACCTCCTCACACAACCACATCAAAATTGCAATGAAACTATAGCACAACCATCAATCAGAATCATCAGAACTTGAGTTCAATAGAAGTCTGACAACTATGGAATGAAAGAAACCATCCAGAAGGTAGGAAGGGCCAAGACATGGAACAGGCTAATCCCACATCCACAAGCGGTAGATAAAAATGTGGGAGGGATATCTTAGGAGTGAGGCATTGCAGCCCCACACCAAGCCCCCCAGCCCAGGGTTCCAGTGCCAGGAAATAAGTCCACATAACTTCTGGCTGCAAAATTCAGTGGAGATTGAGTTGGTGGAAGAAATTTCTGGAGTCCCAAGTAGTTCCTCTTAAAGAACCCACACACAGACTTACTCAGACTCACTTCCTCTGAGCCCCAGCACCAGGGTAGCAGCTTGAAAGACACCAGGGCTATAAAGGGAGGAACTGAAGTGTTTGGCATTAAGACAAGAACTGGGGGATAGCTTGGCCCCAACTAGAGGTCACCTAACACTCCATCCTACACAAATTATGGGCCCACCCAGGCTGTTACCAGAGACTTTTCCATGTGAATGGCAGATCTTGACTCATGTATCACAACTTCTTAAATCCTCTCAAACAGGCAACAGACAGCTTCAGTGAGCCCCCAAATCCTGCACCTCTTGCTAAGTGGCTCCAGGCTCATCACTATAGCTGCTAGGCTGGATTCACAGCTTGTGTTTGCCTGGGAATCTCCTAGCCCAGCACAAACAGCAGCCATCTCAGATTACTGTATACCTCATGTGGCATGGCCCTGGGGCTGAACTTGGTGCACCACCCAGGAAACCCCAGAGCCTGCACACCCAGTGGACACCTACAGACTATGTTGCAGCACCACCCCCCTGCTCCTGTACAGCTGATTCTCCACAGAGAGCAGAGGTGGTCAGTGATCACAGCCAGTCCCTGCAGCTGACTGGCCTGGGTAATCCCTCCCATTGACCTGCCAACAGAAATCAAAGCTCAATTATAAGAGAGTGTACTCAGCCCACAGGAAGGGCATATATTGAGTACTCAGCTTGGGTGAAAGGGGAGGATGTGTCACTGGAACCTACAGGATACCTACTACACTAGGCATTGATACCACAACAGGGAGTCTTAGCAGCTCCACATAAGGCAAAGAAACAAACACAGGGAGATTGTCAAAATGAGAAGACAAAGAAACATGGATCAAATGAAAGAACAGATCAAAACTCCAGAAAAGGAGCTAAACGAATGGGAGATAAGCAATCTATCAGATGCAGAGTTCAAAACACTGGTTATAAGGGTGCTCAAGGAACTTAGTGAGGACCTCAACAGCATAAAAAAGATCCAGTCAGAAATGAAGGATACACTAATCAAAATAAAGAATAATTTACATGCAATCAACAGTAGAATGGATGAAACTGAGAATCAAATCAATGATTTGGAACATAAGAAACCAAAACACAACCCATCAGAAAAACAAGAAGAAAAAAGAAAACAAAAAATCAAAGATAAGGTAAGCAACTTTATCTTTGGAACAAAGCAACTCTGGGACAACTTCAACAGGTTTGACATTTGCAACATAGGGGTTCCAGGAGGAGAAGAGAAAAAGAAAGAAATCAGAAATCTATTTGAAAAACTAATGAAAGAAATTTTCCCTAATTTGGTGAAGGAAATACACGTGCAAGTCCAGGAAGCACAGAGAGTCCCAAACAAGGTGAGCCCAAAGAGGCCCACTCTAAGACACATCATAATTGAAATGCCAAAGGTTAAAGATAGAGACTCTTAAAAGGGCAAAGGAAAAGCAGTTATGTACAGGGGAGTTCCCATAAGATTGTCAGCTGTTTCTCAAAAGAAATTTTTCAGGCTAGAAGGGATTGGCAAGAAATATTCAGTCGTGAAAAGAAGGGACATACATCTAAGATTGCTCTACCCAGCAAAGATATAATTTAAAATCAAAGGGCAGAGGAAGAGCTTCCCAGATAAGAAAAAACTAAAGCAGTTCATTATCACCAAATCATTATTATATGGAATGTTAAAGGAACTTATTTAAGAAAAAGAAGATCAAAACAATGAATAATGAAATGGCAGTAAGTACATACCTATCAACAATTGAATCAACAAAAAACAAACTAAGCAAACAAGAAGAACAGAGACAGAATCATGATATGGACAGCATTTTAATGGTTTCCAGATGGGAGGGGTATGTGGGCAAATGGGTGAAAAGGTGAGGGATAGGGAAGTACAAATAGGTAGTTATAGAGTAGCCATGGGGATGTAAAGTACAGTATAGGAAATGGAGTAACGAAGGAACTTAAATGCATGCCCCATGGACATGATCAATGGTGTGGATATGATCAATGATTGCCTGAGGCATTTTGGGGGTGCTGGGTATAGAGGGGCAATGGGGGAAAAATTGGAACAACGGTAATACCATAATCAATAAAGTATAATTAAAAAAAAGAGAGACTACTCTTTCCCCGTGATGTATTCTTATTCTATTGTTGATAGACAATTGGCTCATTTCTGGTAGTTTTCAGGTTTCTTTTTGTTGTTATTATTGTTGGTTTGTGCTATTATAAAGAGTGCTTCCATTAACATACCTGCACAAGTCTTCTGGTAAATGTACACATTGTTCTTGTCTAGGAGTAGAACTGCAGTCTTTGAGCATTGTGTTTTCAGCTTTAGTACTGCCAGTTTTCTAAACTGATGGTATTATATCTTCACCAACACTTGGTATTGTCAGTTTTTTTGTTTTTACTTTCTTTGTATTGGTGTCTTATGGTTATTTTAATTTGCATTTCCATGATGACTAATAATGTTAATCACCTATGCAAATGTGTACTGTTCATTTGGATTTCTTCTAATGTAAGTGCTTATCTAAATGTTTTGCCCACTTCTAAATATATTTCCTAGAGTATTTTCTTAAATATGTGTAACTAGAATATAGTTCTTTACTAGATATACATATTATACATATTTTCTTCTACTCAGTGGTTTGCTCCCTTACTAGTATCTTCTAGTGAATAAAAGTTCTTTCTTTTAGTAAAGTATAATTTTCAATTTTTTTCCTTTAGGTTAATGCTTTTTTGTCTATGAAAAATTTTCCTACCCAATGTAAAGAATATATTTTCTATGTCATTTTCTAAAAGTTATTGCTTTAATTTTTGCATTTAAATATATAATCCATCTGGAAATGATGTTTTAATATGGTATGAGATAGAACTCAATTAGATAGCTAATTAACCCGGCACCATTTTTGAATTTAAAAGAGTTTCCTCTCCACTATTCTTCTACCATTATTATAACATAGTCACTATCATTATCATCATCATCACCACCATCATCATCATTTGTTTATATGCCTGTCTTCTTCACTAACCCAGTAGCATCTTGAAACAAAATTGTATTGTATTCACCATTTTTTCTATATGTAACACAGCTGTCAGTGAAGAGTTTATGTTCAATAAATATTTATTTAATAATTGTGCCATATTGTTTTGTAATATGAGTAGAGATATTATTTGAAGTCACAGGATTATGTTCAGAGGTCAGACATCCTATCTTAGTATATTATATATATGGAAAGGCTTTCCCAGAATGCGGAGGGCAGTGAATAACTATGGCAGACCTGCAGAAAACAAGAGAACTGCTAAATACTGGCAAAAAGCTAATGTT
The DNA here is from genome assembly GCA_004027735.1 of Carollia perspicillata. Lineage (NCBI taxonomy): Eukaryota > Metazoa > Chordata > Mammalia > Chiroptera > Phyllostomidae > Carollia > Carollia perspicillata. The sequence goes on from PVKM010024933.1 coordinate 7,239, forward strand.
GTTTTTATTTTTGCACTGCATTCCAGTGAGTTTAGATGTGGATTGTCAGAAATACTATCAAATGGATTTTAAGGACATTAAAAAATGGAGAAAAGAGTTAGTTCTAAGAGAGAGAACATCAGTGAACTACAAACAAGTCATAACTAAATTTAATTGCTCTTCTGTAGCATATTCAGCTTGATACAGTATGAAAATGTTATTTATATATTTTAGAAATGCATTTGGTAAGCCCTTTTATGATGTCCTAGTAAATAAGAGCTATGAGTCCTAGACAATAAGTTTCTTTGAGAATTTTTTAACATTGTACTATGACTTTTTACAATGTACTATGCCTAGAACCGAGTGATGTAATAAATCACTGTTAACAAGTGATGTGTAATAGAGTTAGAAGGGTTTTGACACAAGAGTGCCCTTGCTGAGCATGAACTTGCACTCTGAATCTGACTGTTTGCTGGCCTGGTAGCCTAGTCTGTTTGTGTGTTTGACAATGCACAGGATTTGTCTTTGGGCTAAGAAGAAAGGTGAGGAGGACAGGGTTGACTAAGATAGGGATGGCTTCGATCTCTCTCTAGCTTGAGCTACTAGGTTTTAGTTCTTATGACAAGGGAGATAAAAGTCTGAAGGTTTAGGAAATGGGCTCATAAAGGTCGGAGGCTGTGGACACAAACGTTACCACTCTGGGCCTAGGTGAACATTGCCCCAACTTTGTCATGGACTACTGGAGGGCTTCGGCAGCCAGCCCGCGAGCTCCAAAGGGCCACCCTGGGCAATTCTCATAGAGAACACTGACAGCAGGGGTAGTGATGATGTGATTCATGAGGAACAGAAGCCAACTTGTTTCTGGGTAAAAGTGGCACACCCTGCCACTCCAGAAATAAATAAGGGAGGCTCTGACTCAGGACCAAAGAAGTCCTTCAGTATTGAAGACAGAGGCTAAGTCACTATAATTTGGAAATTAATGTTGATGAGACTTCATTTTAGTAGCCTGGTGACACATGGGAAAATTTTAAAACACATAGTTCTAACTATGCATAAAACTGCAATTTATTGAAATTTTAATCAATCCCCAAATCATTGTATACAATATTTTAACTTTTTTATAATCCTACTAAATAAGTTTTATTAGCAATAAATTCAGTTACTTTTGCCTACTTATTTTTTTCCAGATAAACCTTGGAAACATTTGTAAAAGTATTTATTTTAGCCCCGTTTGAATGTAATTAGAATTTTTGCATATGTATATGAGTAAAAGAAAATATTATTGCAGTATTTAGCCTTTTCATAATTAGAACAGGGCTACATCATCAAATATTCTACTTATTTTTTAATTTTTTTACTGTATTTAATACCTGCGATTTTTTAATTTAGTCTTTATTATATTTTTTCCATTACCATTTATTTTTTGATCAATCATTTCTACCTTGTTTTGTGTATTTTGCTGATACAGGTTTCCCTCCCCAATGAAAAGCAGAGGGTTCCCATGAGAACCTTCATAAGCCAGAGTGGCGGAAAGCAAAGAATATCCCCCGGTTTCCAAAAGTTCAGTTACGCCACTTCACTTTAAAAAAGACCTATATTAGCATTGGTTTTCACTAGACAAATGAAATCCAGCGAGCATTTTCACTTACACACACACACACACACACACACACACACACACACACACAGAGCTTTTTATCACTATGGCAGGTCTTCCGGGAAAGGGAAGGAGCCTGGCGCCAGCTTTCGGAAAGCAGGGGCTGCCTGTGCCGTGAGCGAGCCTCCTGTCACTGGTTTCCCAAATGAGGCTGCTGCGGCCAGCACTCAGTGTCTGTTACACATTTTTCACATCTGCCATTTTACAGAATTTCATTTATTTCATGTACATTTTCTGGGGGTACCTTCACATCTGCAAGTAATAATGTTGCCTTCACTTTTCCAAAATGTGTGTGTAACTTATTTCTATTTTAGTCTTACTACATTAACCAGAACTTAAAGAACATTGTCATATGCTGTCATTGTCAGAAATATCAACCCTTCCATGTGACAAAATGGAACTAATTTAAATGCTTCCTAGCTCACTTACAATTACATTGAAAATCAGAGAAGATACCACCCTCAGAGAAGGATGGACGGTGGGAAGGACACAAGCACGTGCATAAATCCGCACATGGAAAACTGAGAAGAAACACACAAGTGGAAACTCTGGGGTCTGATTGAATGTGATCCTGTGTGAATTCTTGCCTCCAGTTCGTGCTCTTGACTACTACACAGACCCTTCCCTGAACCAGATCCTGAGAGAGAGGAGCAAAGAATGGATAAGAATCTTAACTATAGTATTGTGGGTGAGGTATAAAGGCAAGGCAGCAGGTGCTAAAGAAAAGAGAGAGTGGATCATAAAAAAACAATTTTTGTATTCCTCATGATTTCACTTGGGATCCATCTTGAAAATGCATATGAGGTATTGTATGGCACTAATTTTCAATATTAGTAATGAGTTCACACGTTTGATCTCTGTATTCCTATTTTGAAGTAAAAGCGAGATATTGTTGTCACTATCTTAGGCAAGATCAATTTAATTCATTATGGGAATGGGAGGGACAGTTTTTCAGAGGAATTTGTGGTAAGAATAAAGATGAGGTTTAGAGTCAAAGCAACAATTGAGAGAGATGGAATGAAGTTTTTCCACAAGGACAGCTCAAATATTTTAAATGGATTCAGTGTATTGGCAGAATTTACTGGAAGAGGAGAGGTAATTAGAATTGACTACATAGTCACTGAGATACACTTTCATAATGTATGTCAAACTTGCAGACAGAACCTGTAACCCTAGATTTTTTAACTTGAAGTTATTCTTCTGACAGAGGAAAAACTCTAAGGATTCAGGAAGATGTTCCCTACAATCAACCATTGTGAGCCTCTCTTTTATAGAAAATTGCTCTTTTCCAGTCTGTTGCTTTTCTTTCTGAGAATTTCATTTTAGGGAGTAGGGTTGGGGCAGCAAGAGTGACGAGTGGGGAGAACTTGTCTCTTGGAAACACAATGTCAGCTTGAATCATGGTCGGCCTTCATCCCACTTAATCGATGGTTCGGGCAAGCAACTTGAAACTCTGTAAAGCTCGGTTTATTTATCAGTAGACACAAAACTGTTCACACAATAGGATAGTGTAAAGATAAGCAAAATATATCAATTTTATGACCTGCTGATACCTGGCACATTTAAAGTAAAATGAAAGTGTAGGTTCTCCTTTATTGTTTTTTATGTAGCATTTTGAAATATCTTATTACTTAAATATTTGTATGTGTTAAATCTTTTTTCAAGATCTCCTTAGCAGCCAGAAGTGTCCATTGCCTCCAAGACATTTAGTGTCTTTATTGCTGGGATGCAAGCACACAAGGGAGGCCCAAAAAACATTTGAGTTTATTTATAAAAAAAGTGTGTATTTATTCTTACATTTTTAAACTTCAGTCATCTTAAAAGCACTCTCCATTTGATGTAATATACATCCATTGAAACATTGTTTCCTCTGTTCAAACCAGTTTTTGAACTCATCAATTTTGATGTCTTCTAGTGCTTTTGCCATTTTTTTCTTTCACCTCTTCCACATCAGCAAAATGTTTCCCTTTGAGGATTTTTTTCACCCAGGGAAACAAACAAAAAAAAAGGTTGTTCAGGGTGAGATCAGGTGAATATGGAGGGTGGTGCACAGAGGTCAAGCCATTTTTGGTCAAAAACTTCTGAACAATCAAAGGTGTGGGTAGGTGTGCTCATAAATTACCCATCACGAAATGGGCAAATGCACTGAAAGAGTCTTTGTAACAAATTCACTGGGGCTGACCGCAGCTGCTCACAACAATGCCGGCTAGTACGTTGATACGAATAGATTCCTAGAACAATCAGTTACCCAGTGGGGGAAGCCTGTACTACAAGGGGCCCACCTTTCAGAAGATAATTTCAGGGTTTTTTGGGGGGTGACCACTCATAAACAAAAAATTTATGTTCATTTCTGGACTTTCAAAATAGATATTTGAAGTCCATTTTTAAAGCAATAGTCCTACAATCTTGGCTTTTGATTTTAACTTCCGAGCACTTGTGATTTAAAAAAAGAAAAGTGTTCTGAATCCCAAAGCTTCTCTTTAAACATCAGGAAACAAAGCCTGGAGGTCAGAACATAGTGATTTTACTATAAGCCACACTGCAGGATATGGCATAAGTGTGTGCCCGACAGCCAGGAGATTATAAATGCTGAAACATATACATTTTGTATTCCAAATACTTTAGATACGTTAACTCATTCATCTTCATAGCAACCTTTTTTACAGACAAGGAAACATGCTGAGAGACGTTAAGAAACTTATCCAAATGTACACAGCTTGTAATTGATGTTTCTGGTATATGATCCTATGTGAACTGGCTTCAGTCTGTGTTCTTAACTATGACACCACAGTGCTATGAAAGCTGGCCCTGGGCTTGGGAGGAGGTGCTTGGAGAGTATTGGCAGGAACTATCTAAAATCCAAACACTTGGAGAGGGTAGATTTAAAAAAAAATCTCCTGTCATGCAGAGAAATTCCAAAGCAGAGGAGGCTATGTAAAGATGGCCCCTCCCCCACCTCTGCCTCACCCATGCCAACACAGAAGCAGTAGACGTGGTGACACAGGGCATTTGTTCAGAAAGAGGACTTGCAGTAGCATGCTCTGTGATTCCCATGTCCCACGTGACCCTGATGTCACTGGGGTCACAGGTGCTCCTGGAATTCAGAAGTAGGGAAAGTATTCAGGAATGTGCATGCTCGGGGCTAACACTAGTCTGGAAGGTGGGTGGGGTTTGGACAAGAAGGTTGCAGAGGTGCAGCCTTGGGGCTGGAGCCCACACCCCCATCATGTTGGCCCTCAGTGCCGGATAGTCACATGGCATAAGGAGGGTAGGATAAGGTTCATAGGGCTCGATGCTTGTAGGATTGGGGGAGCCCACTGAGGAAAAGGAATGCAACATGATAAATACAGTGCCAAGAATGCAAGTAGCCCTGGCTGGTGTGGCTCAGTGGACTGAGCACGGGCCTGTGAACCAAAAGGTCACTGTTTGATTCCCAGTCAGGGCACATGCCTGGGTTGCAGGCCAGTTCCCAGCAGGGGGTGCACAAGAGGCAACTACACATTGATGTTTCTCTCCCTTTGTCCTTCCCTTCCCCTCCCTTCTTCCCTTCCCCTCTAAAGATAAATAAATAAAATCTTTTAAAAAAGAGAAACTTTAAAAAAAAGAATGCAAGTAAATGTTTCTTTAAATTGAGGAAAGAAAACAACAAATATACAAAAGCTAATAAATACAAATATTACTAAATCTAGATAATACCTACAGTTTTATAAATTAATTATTTGTTTATACAGCCATAACACATTTTTCCTACATTTTTGGCTACAGACTCTTTGATCACCTCTTGGTAGGGTAATTACTTTGTAGAATATTCTAGAAAGAAAATTAAAAGGTAGATAATTTTCTCAAGGACAGTTGATTGACATTTACTTTTTATAACTGACAGTTGGAAAGCATAAATTGCGTGGCCTCACACAGATGTGCCAGCTTTTCTGCCTGTGCCCTACAAACACAAGAATCCCAAGTTCTATTTTGTATAATTTCCATCAGAAAGAAAATATGTGTAACATTTGTAATTGTATATGCTGCATTACTGAGTATTCCTGGCCCCAAAAGTCTCTGTATCACGTTGTCAATGAGAACTAAATCCTCTGCTTACAATTCTACCCTCTGGTAGAACGTTCCACGGGCTCTTTCCCAAGCCTTTTTCTCCTATATTCCCACACATTCTGAGACCACACACTGGGTCCTAACACCACCCCAGCCCTGCACATATCTGAGGTGGTACAGCAGCTGACAGGTATGTTTCTAGAAGCCATTTCTACCCAAGGTTGACCAGCAAATAATTTAACTATTCACAAAAGTGACTGTACAAATACAAAATTGAATGTAGTCTCGCTAAATACAAATACTAAATACAAATTGAATATATCCTCGTGTCAATTTCCCCTTAATCAGAGCCCCAAAATTACTACAGCTGCTCCAGAGCCACCACACAAGGGACAGTTCCAATGGAATGAAAATCAAGTGGCAAGCCCCTGTATTCTTAACTAATTGCCGTCAAAGTCTTTTACTTGGGGAATATTATGAAATCTGATTATATAAATCCATCACTGCAGCCCCTTCCAAGGGCTCAGAAGAAGCCCAGCAAATGAGAAGCTCTGAGGTTGAAGCTTGATTAACTGTAAATTCAGCTCTGGGTATGAGACACCTTAGGGAGACCAAGGAGGGGAGGAAGGCGGACAAGCACGACTGGCCTTTTCCTAGGCATCTACTCCTCACCCTGGGGCCAGGAAAGGAAGCAGAAACACTGACTTACCTCTGAGAAAATGGAGATAAATTGAAAGTGACTAAGAAAACTTGAATCGGCAGCTTCAAGTTCTTTCCCATTCCGTACCGTGGGGGCACACGGGCAAGTTGAGTTCAGTTACAGAAAATAGAATTACATTTCTGCATTTCTAAGCAATGGCTTTAAATATAAACCCCACTACATAGGAAAGGGAAATGAGGGAAACAGAGAAAAGCCAAGGAATCTAACCCTCTGTCCCAAAAGGATTATGAGTTAATATAAAATGCTAAAAAAAAAAAAAGGAACAGATAACAGCTTGGATATCTATCTTTAAATAACTTTCTGTGGTATCCTCTAAATCCCCAGGGTTCTAGATCATTTTGACAGAGACCTGGACCCAGAGTGGGATTATTCTGTCTTGGGTTGGACGTGACACTAACTACTGATGGTGCAATGTTTGGGAGCACCACCTGGTGACTGGCAGGGGCCCCCACCCCCATTTTTACCCTCCTCTCACCAGAAAGCGTGATGGACACAGCCGTAACAAACCAGACCAACAAAAGACAATGTAAAAAAATGAATTTCACTGGTCCTGCTATGGGCTCATTTGTATGTCCCCCACCCCTAAATTCACGTGTGGAAGTCCTAACTACCAGTCCTACACAATGTGACTGTTTAGAGACAGGGCCTTTTAAGAAGTAACTGAGTTAAAGTGAAGGAATATGACTGGGTCCTAAACCAAAATGACTGGTGTCCTTATTAAAAGAGGAAATTCAGATACAGACAACACAGACAGAGGGAAGACCATGCGAGAACACAGTGAGAAGGCAGCTGTCTTTGAGCCAAGAAGAAAATCCTCAGAAGAAACCAAACCGGCCAACACCTTGAAACTGATCTAGCCTCCAGAGCTGAGAGGAAATAAATTTCTGCTGTTTAAACCACTGCACCTGTGGTACTTTGTTACAGCAGCCCTGTCAGACTAACACAATTCCTGACCGGGGTCTGGGTAAAATGGAAGTTTCCCTCCGTGTTCATAAACGATCATGATAGTGTGAAAATTTTTAAACTACTTTCACACTTAAGTCTCCCAAGCTCATTTTATGAGCCGAGCATTACCCTGGTTCCATAAACAAAGAATATTACAAAAAAAAATTATGGCCCAAATCCCTGATGAACATAGAAGAAAAAATCCTCAACAAAATATTAGCAAACCAAATTCAGCAACACATTTAAAAGATCATATACCGTGTTCAAGTGGGATTTATTCCTGGGATGCCCGGTTGGTTCAACAGCCATAAATTAAGTAATGTGAGATAGTACATAAACGAAATCAATAAAAGTCTTATAACGATATCAATAGACACAGAAGAAGCATTTGACAAAATTCAGCATCGTTTATGATAAAAACTCTCTGCAAAGTGGAAATAGAGGGAATATATCTCAACATACCAAAGGCCATATATGACAGACCCACAGCTAACTCAATGGGGAAAAACTCAAAGCACTTTCCTTAAGATCAGGAACAAGGCAAAGATGTCTGCTTTCACCACTCTTATTCAACACAGTACTGAAATCCTAGCCACAGCTATCAGAAAAGAAGAAGAAGAAAAGGCATCTAGACTGGAAAAGAAGAAGCAAAACTGTCATTATTTGCAGATGACATGCTTTTATCCAAAACCTGATGAAGGAGAATGAGTGAGGAAAGGGTGGGAAAGAAAGACCATGGGTGGGAATATGTCGGATGGTAGTAGGGGGCCTATAGAAGCCGACCAAGGCTGCTGAGACATAGGGTTCTGGAAGGAAACTCCTCCCCACCCCCCCGATTAGGTTAGTTGTGAAGGACACAGAAGGAAAAAGTTGAAGACCCAGCCCAGGACTCCTGCAGAACTCAGACAACAGTGGTCAACAGGTAAATGCCATTTAGGTTGTTTATGAAGGAGAAGCTATGGCTCCCTGAGCCCCATTCTCTGGAATTACTTACTGGTCCATTGAATACAGTCTCTTCATTTTGATCATCTGAAAAATAAAATAAAATAGATTAAATTAAATAAAATTTACTTTCACACCTTCATCTACCATCTTTACCAGTCTTCTCCCCCACATCTACTAATTCCCTCTTGGCACTGCTAGACCATTTTAAGGGGAAATGTCCTAAAAATTAATGTTGCAGTAGAATCTACACCCCTGCTGTTGGGCGTCTTAGGCAGATGGTGTAAATTCTGGGGACTAATGATAATTTCCATGTAAAAATCATTCTTTCTCTGTGATTTCTCTTGCTTTCTCTGGCAACTTAATATTTCTCTGGAAATTTAATATTTTTACCTTTGGAGTAAATTGTTGGGGTAACCCATTTGAGATGGGTTTTCTCCTATCATTTTTATAAAATATATGTGCACGTGCATTTTTGTTTCTTTGCCATACGAAATACCAACACTTCATTTTAGCACCAAAAAGATTGTCAACATTTGAGGATGGGTACCCATTTTATACATGAAATAATAGGAACAGTGTTAACTCATGTTCTGTTTTATCAGCTTATGTGTAAAGTGAAGTCTCCTTTTCTGGTAGAGACGCCATTGTGGCTCCCTGTCGAGGGTCTGCAAACACCCTGGCAATGAGGAAGATTCTCTCTGGAAAACACCTAGAAGATCGATGTGTCTGGCCTGTTGCGTTTCCCCTGCTTGAGCTTCTGTTCCACCCAGCAGGGTGTGGTAGCCTGAAGAACAGCCTCCCCAAAGTCTACATCCTAACCCCTAGAACCTGTGAATATGTCGCCAAAATGTTAAAGGGGCCTTGCAGATATGATTAAGGATCTTCAGATGGGGAAATTATCCTGGATCACCATGAGGTGTGATGTGATCACAGGGGTTCTTGCAAGTAAAAGAGGAGGTGGGAGACTCTGAGTAGGCGTGACCATGGGAGCTGAGGTCAGAGAGAGAGAATTAGATTTGAAAAGGCTGCACTTTTGGAGCATTTGGAGATCAAAGAAGGGGCCGCAAGCCAAAAACACAGCTGCAAAAGGCAAAGAAATGGATTTTCCCCTAGAGCTTCCAGAAGGAACACAGACTTGCCGACCCATTTTAGACTTGTGACCTCCCAAACTGGAAAAGAAAAAAAAAATGTGTGTTGTTTTAAGCTACTAAATTAACGGCGATTTGATGCATCGGTTATAGGAAACATTCAGTATTGACTGCAGTGCCTTCCTGCAAACCAGGTCCAGGAAACGTCATGAGAGACCCTCGGTTCCATTCACTGTTAGAACATAAATGACTTTATGCCCAGTAAATAGCTCACTGGAGAGGAATAAGGTGATTTTGTAGTCCTTGATTTCACAGCACTCCCTGTCTACTCCTTCTTCCCCTCTCTCTGTGGGCCTCTTCTGGACGCTGACTTCCTATCTTGACCCCCATTGTCCTTTCTTGACCAAGGCCCCTGACTTTCAGAACCATGGCCAAATAACTCATATAAATCCATCCACAGAGCACATTGGGAAGGAGGATCCCCTACCGACATAGAGCTGGGTTTTCACAAAGCAGAGCAGTGAAGCTGAACTCCTGAAGGGAAGAATCAACATCCTAAACCACAAGGCCGAGAGCACCTTTGTAAGGTCTAGTCCGGCAGAAGGACATAAATTATAGCTAACATTTCCCTGAGTGCCCAACTTGTGCCAGGAAGTTTACTCTGTATATACATTATTTTTTAATCCTCATGGCAACACCAATGAGGGGGTATTTTATTACCTCCAGTTTTAAATGAGGAAACTGCGGATTCAGGAAGATAATTAGTTTGCTTAATGTTCCACAGCTGAGATTTGAGCCCGGGTCGTCTAACTCGAACATCTGCAGAGACCTCTAGGCAGCCATGCCTTGAAGTCATGGGCGGATGTATTTTAATACTATCCAATAATACCATCAGCGCTTATCACCTCCTAGGTGAAGGAAGGATTAAAAAGCTGAGTGAGACTTCCAGGGCCCCAGATAATGAGGATGGAGCTCAGGACAGGTCCCCAGTCCCAGAGAAGCAAAGAACGAAGGCAGAAGAGGAAACAGCAGAATGGTCATCCACGGTAGGACCTGGAGCACAGTGAAGCTGCCGCCGTCCGCGCGCCACGGTAACCCAGGTAAACTGAGTGCATCGGCGGGGCGGGAGGAGCCGCGAACTTTTTCAAACTTCACTGGCAACAAAAAAGGAATATCCGCTATATTTTCAGTGCTGGTTTTCATTGACTTAGGACACAAGAGGGGCTGCAGCTTTTGGTGTATGGCCACTTTTACTGGCTACAGGCAAGGGCTGGAGTAGCGCAAGGTGGATGGATAATGAGGTTTGTGGTAGGGTGGTGGTGGGGATGAGCAATGGAGCCTTTCTGCCTGGGCTCCCATCCAACCCCAATGCTCAGTAGTTGTAAAACCTTGAGCAAGTTACTTAATCTCTCTGGCCTCAGTTTCCTGACCGCAAAATAGGGATAATAATAGGATCTACCTGAGAACACTTTGGAAGACTTAAATGAGAAAATACATGTACTGTAAAATGTTCACAACTGTGTATATCATAATAAACTTGCATTAAATATTAGCTATTATTTTTACCTGCCCCTTGGAACATTTCTTCTTCCCTACCCACCCCTCATTTACATGTGGAATTTCCCTTACAAACAATGTCCCCGTACCAGCATATAGGATCAGGTTAATTTTCTCCCCTTTACCCAGCCTTGGGTTCTTGCTCAGCTTGGCCAGGCCCAGTTCCCTCCTATTCAAGCACCTGTGTTCACTGCCTACTGGCTACTCACACATCTTATTTAGGGAGCATTCTTCTCCAGGCTCCTCATTAGCTAAGGCTGGTCATGGATAACAGAACCAGCCTCAACTCTCAGATTTGAGGAACTTGAGCCAAGGACCTTTTTTTTAGCCTCACCAGAGGACATGCTTATTGATTGCAGAGAGAAGGCACAAGGGAGGGAGAGAGACAGGGAAAGAAACACCATGTGAGGGAGAAACAACCTTCGGTTACCTCGTATGCACCCAGACCAGGGACAGAACCTGCAACCCAGGCATGTGCTCTGACCGGGAATTGAACCCTCAATCTTTCGTTTTGTGGGACAATGCCCCAACAAACTAAGCCACCCTGGCCAAGGATTTGACAGTCAACATGCAAACCTTTGACTGCTTCATATTTCACAATTGTAGCATGTGCTACAATATCCCAATGAGCTTCGGGGAACCCGGGTTGACCTATGAGTTTAGGAATCCTTGGGGGAGGAAAGTTGTTCACATGCAGAACTTCCCCTGTTCTTCAGCCTTAAAAAAAATTCTGAATGACGATATGAATTATCTCAAGTGTGCTTGCTAAGATGATTCTGGGACATAAGATCCTTGCACTCTGCCCAGTAACACTGGAAAAATAAAGCTTCCCAGGTAGTGTAGGTGCTCATGACAATCTCTCCCAGAAAACATACAGACAGACACATGCTTGAAATTTTGCCCAGAATCTCAGAAGGTTCACAGCACCCCAGACACTTGTTGTGGAACCTAAGTTAATTCCTAATTGTCAGTTATAAAGCATTTTCCTTTTTATCATCATTCTCTAAATTTTCCTCTATTTTTCTTACACCCCAATTCATTCACACTTAACCCCCAGTTTTAACAACCAAATCACATACAAACACAGACATACGCATTCTGCATCTTGATTTCTAAACAAGCATCAATCCGAGAAATTCTTAGCAGCTAATTATAGGCTCAGTACAGGATTACTGCACATATAAAACAGTAAGAAACATTCCCTGCCATTAAGAAGCTTCCAGACAAGCCTCTTTATCAGTAGAAGACATCCCTCTATAAAAAGGGATTTAGAAGCGAGATACAGGTTCAGAATCACATCAATCATAGCTAATAAAATAAAACTGGACTTAATGGAGAACATAAGTGAAAGAACATCTTGGAAGGGCACAGATTTCATGTTGGCAACATTGCTAGTCTGACCTCACTTTGCTGTTGGTTTATGTTAAATTAAAATTAATTTCAACCAGCATTAATATATTCAAAGCTGTTGGGGTCTTCCTTAGAGCTAAATTGATGAAAAGGCCTAATGGATTCAGAACAAATTGATCAAAATTTCATTTCAAGTCTGACATTTAGGGCAGAGAGTTACAAGTAGCTTACTGGCCCTTAAGGAAAACTTAGATATAGAAGTGCTGTAACTTAAACTGTTCTTCCAACAGTGAGAAATGCTGAGATTTAATGAAATGATGATGATGTTGATACTGATGCCTGCCATTCATTGAGCATAAACTATATCCTAGATGCTGGTAGGTTTTTCACATGCATTATTTCTAGTTCTTTCAACAACTCTGAAAAATAGGATTATTTATTTAACATAGGAGATACTTGAGTTATTAGCTTAAAATCACACAGATAATATATGGAATGGTGCATATAAAGGTGTACTATTTATGTGAAAGATAAAAGTCACTTTGCTTTAGCCCTGGCCAGGTAGTTCAGTTGGTTGGAGCATCTTCTTGTACACCAAAATGTTGCAGCTTTGATTCTCGATCAGGGCACATGCCTAGGTTGTGCATTTGATCCAGTCACGGTGCACACAAGAGGCAATCTGTTCATTCATACCTCTATCTCTCC
>PVKM010024934.1:0-20232 GCA_004027735.1 Carollia perspicillata
AAGAAGCCCCTTGCCATTTTCCCAAAGCACATCTTTTCCACACACTTTTCTAAAAATAAGGACAGAAAAATAAATCCCCCAAATATAAACACTCTATTTCAAAATTTGTCTGGTTTTTAGTTTGGCCACCATACTCCCATGTCTGCTGTGGAAAAACAAAGTTAAAAATTGTTTGCTGGGCTTGAACATAAAGCGATTCAATGTAATTAAGGACCAAAATTTCCCTTAAAGATTTAAATTATCTCAGTTGGCCATCAACATGTCCCAAGTTAGCTAGATGATTCTCAACACTTCATTTCACTAACTACCTTCCAATAAGGCTTAATGGGGTTGGAGCACTGCAAAACCGAGCACATCCACGATGCCAACCACCAGGCAGTGCTTCTGGGCACAGGGCCCTGCACTCCTGCATTGCTGGTGCCCCTGCCCTGCGTGCCTGGGCAGCACTCACACACACTGCTCAAGAGCTGTTGCCAGCATCCTCTGCATCCTGCAGGCTGGGGACTCATGGACAAAGAGATCTCGTCCCTAAGGCCTCCTTGTTGTTCACTTTCTGGGAGACAATTCCCGCTCTGGCAGAATGATTGCTCTTCAGTTGCTCACTTTCTCAGGGCTGTATTAGCTAAGCTGAATGTATTTTGCTACCTCCTGATGTTGCCAAGAAGAACTGGAACATAGGAGGTCCTAGAAGCCTGTGTGTTGTTCACTCTTGATGATTTTGAGTTGCAGATTGTTGTCAGTTGCCTTTGAAGTTAATATTTCTAATGCTAACACAAAATAACCACCACATATTAGTGTTTCCTATGTCCCAAACAGTATACTCAGCACCATGCATCATTGATAACAAATCTGTGAAAGAGGCAGGTTGACTGCATGTTAGAGATGAGCACACATCATTGAGTGGTCAAGTGCCCCTGGCAACAGAGCTACCGAGTGGGAACGCCAGTGGTAGAAGTGACATCTGAATCACCAGGGGGCTCAGTCGCAGCACTGAGAGAGGCTATGCACTCGTCTCAAACATTTTGGAAACCGGTGTGTTTGGGGGACAGCCACAGAGAATCAGGCAGCAGGGAGGATGGAGGGAGGAAGAATCAGGGTGTATGTGTCAGCCAAGAGAGGAGTGGAGTGCGGGCCACACCATCCTGCCTGGAGGCAGAGCTGGTTCTGCCTCTGTATTCTCCAAGTCTCTGCTTGTGGCATTCACTCCATCTGACACTCCCTTGCCCCACTTCCTCCTGTCAAAATCCTTTCCAGCTGACGGGCTTTCATCAAAGGCAAACTCTCTCATGAGACCTTGAACACAGCTAGACACGACCTTGTCTCTGCAAACTTGTAGAGCCCTCGCCATCACTCCAGGGCACCCTGCCCTGCTGCCTTATGTTGTAATTATTGGTTAGCAGTTCGATTCAGGTCAACAAATATGTTCTGGGCACTGTTGTGTGCTGGCATTGGCCACACAGAGTGGAGAAAGAAATAGGCGTGGCTGTCCATGGGCCTCATCTGTGAGGTGGTTGGCTCAGAGACAGGGAAGTCTGGAACAAGGAAGCATGTCCCCTGAGGAGCCTCACAGGGACAATGGGCCTGAGGCTTCAGGAAGGGAACCCAGGGTCACAGTCACCTCACCTGCTGGAAGTTCTGCAATACACATCCAAGTGTGTGATGGGGCAGTGTAGGGGTGCTGGAAGCTGAGATCACCCTTTAGCAACATCCTTCCTTGAGATCGGAGGTCAGACTTTTGTTCTCAGGCTGACCAGTCATTGAATGTCGCAATCCTGAAATTGCTTCTGACAATGGGTAGAGGCATTTCCAGAGAGGGACAAAACAGACAGCTAGTGTCAGGCAATGTCCCGGGAAGTGAGAATGATGTCTCAGTCCTGTCAATGGGTCTGGTGACACAGCAGCCACAGTTTGCCCCTTGCCTGGCTTACAGTCACTATCTCCTTGTACAGATTGCACATCGAGGGGAGCAGCACATTTGAGGGGCTGCTTTTTTCCTCTCCTAGAAACATTTAGAAGAGGCAGATTAGAAGGGCAAACTGAGGGCTTTGCCACAGAGCAGGACCCAAAACTGTGAGTTGGACTTTCTTCTGGTTTTGAGTTGGATTGTCTTCTGGTTGTCTTTTCTCCATTGCAGAGTCCCCTCACCTTCCATTGACATGGCTGCAAGCTTGGGTGATGTACCTGGAAGGGAACTCACAACCTCATCCTGGGTGGTCTTACCTTCTGGTGACCATGCTTTTCTCAGGTGTGACTGCAGCTTTGGTTCACTTACTGTACAGCTCAGTCTGGTGAGTTTAAAAGGGGCCTGGGAGAATTGGCTGGGTGCCAATGGATCACCCACGCTCCCAGTGGGTAACAGCCATGTTCTTCTTCCTGCCAGGTGATGACTCCTGTCTTTTCTTGCTGGCATCTTGTCACAAGAAGCCCAATACTCCCATCTGACAGGCAGAGCTAAATGCCTCATGATACTAGTGTGAGTCTCTGTGAACTATGAGCACAAGAACCCCGGAACCCAGAGTTGTAGAACAGCAAATGCAAATGCCCTGAGGTGGTCACTAAGCATGATGGTCAGACAGGCCACTCTGAGTTCCACCCCTAGACACTACTGAGGATAAGGTACCAAGTTAATTGGTGTCCAGAGAGTGTCCTGCATGCTGGTGGCCCATTCCCAGAAGGCATCTCATAGCTGGTGTCTCAGTTGCATCTTCACAAGGTTGTTCCTCACCCCATTAGCGTGGTAGCATGTGAGGACACTGGTGGGTCCTATGAGTGGGTCCCACACTGAAGTTACATTGTATAACAGGGGTCCATTGCTCTGAAGTGAGGTTAAGTGGGATTCCCACGTGAGTCTACCAGGCCTGGGAAGACCTTGGGCAGTAGTGCTGGCTGAAGTCCTGCCAGCAGGAAAGACAACCCCCAACCAAGAATATGCATTAATTCCAGGCAAGAAGAATCTCTAGCCTAAGGTTAGAGGGAGTCCAATGCCATCAACTCAACACCAAATGTTCAGTTGGTCTCTCTGGGGATGGTGCCATGTGAGTACTGGTGAATTTTCACTCAGTGTTGGTCTGAGCAGCAGATTAAATATCTAGAAGCAGGAATAACTGAAGCAGTCTTGGCAAGTGGGACCCCAGGATACAGAGTACATGCTAAGCCCCCATCCCTCCCATCTGGCTGTTCCTTTCATGAGTTCACTGCCCATAACTGGTGTCAATTGAGAAGTCATTTTGTTTGTTTGGTTATTCAGTGCCTCACCTTCAGTGGATGTCCTTGGATGGACATTGACATGCAACATAATGACCTTCTCACTTCAATACCAATCCTGCAGGGTCATCTATATACCTCTATCCAGGTCTCTCTGCATCTACTATCTCTTCTGCCAGACCTTAACTAACCAGATGAACCATTTCTTTGCCACTGACCATTAATCTGTATTCTCACCTCCGGCAACTTTACTTTCCAAATCAGAAAACCAGCTGTATTGCCTGAAGCTCTGCCCATTGAGACAATTTCCTCTCACTGCTGTCCTTCAGGGCCACCCCTGAGTGTGGCTATAGTGCAGCTACAGTGCTTTTTGGCTTGCACACATGCATACCATCCATGAACCAAGCTCAGCTTTTTTCTTCTTCATCAGCTTTTCCTTCCTCGTGTAGCCTTAGATGTGAGAGAGTGAAAGGTGCTGGTGCATCAATGGTGGAGACACCAGAGTCTGAACCATCAGCTTTGCAACCTACTGGCTCTCTACAGCTATGCTTGTGCCTGATACTCTTACCAGGGGTTACTGCTGAGCCACCTAATGGGAATTGTTAGGTATGACAAATGTGGCTGCTGGATAACTCTGGCCTCATGGCTCCTTGATACCAGGCTTCCATCTCTACCCAATAGCACTCAAGATGCTTTCTCATCTGTAGTACAAGGCATGGTTAGGTTCCAGAGCCCTAAAGTGTATGATGAGATTCTCCTGTGTGTCTTAACATGAGCTCCACACAGTGTCACTTCTCCCCAGAAAGATCTCTCATGACACAGATTCTGCCACTGCATGTGGCCCAAACCACAGAGGTGCTTCCATCATGACCTGGAACTTCTGCAGAGCCCTCTCTTGCTCTGAGCCCCATTCAAAGCTGGCAGCCTCTGTGACACTGGAAAAGTGGGTGAAAAGACCCTGTTGTATGGGATATGCTGCCTTCAGAGTTTTGAGAGACCCACCAGACACTGTACTTCCTTCTTAATGATGTGAAGCTAAGATGCAATAATTTTTTCTTTACTCTGAAGATGTCCAAGCATACCCCAGACACCCAGACCCTAAACATCTCCCTAACACAGCAGACTCTTAATCTTTATTGGGATTTCCTCCCACCCTCTGAAGCACATGAAGCCCTTGCTTCACTGTGCTTCTGTTTTATTAACATAGTGTCACTGATGGAGTGGACCATTGATATGTCCTACAAAATGACCAGAGGGCCCAGGCCTCTTCATACTTTATCATAATAGAGGGGAAGAGTTAATGTAGACTTGAAGCAAAATCCAAATTGTGCACTGTTGCCCATTTCACATAATGCAACTTGCTTCTGGTCCTCCTTTTTGATAAGGATACACAATCATGCATTTCCCAGATCAGCAGCCCCATGCCACATGCTGGAGCCCATTTGCATCTGCTTTAGCAGAGACACCCATCCAGTGCCACCTTGGCAACCAGGTGCCTTCCTGGTTGGGTTGGCAGTATCCTCTGGAATATGCCTGATTTTAATGAAAGCCAGAAAATTGATTAATTAGAGACACACTGAGATTGCCACCACCTGTACTTTGGTCTTATGGGGGCACAAATCTTTGTCATTCTCTGCCGACCCCAGCTCAGTTTGCTGTGTTGTTTTGAATGTGCTGTTCTGGCTTGAGCAAGGCTTCTCCTTGGCCTTCCCAACTACTACAGCTGATAATACAGGTCCAAGAACCATCTGGGCCTGTTACTCATCTGGGGCTAGGAGAGCCTATCACACTGGGTGACTCATGGACACAAGAGCCAACCTTGAGCCAACTCTGACCTGGACTCTGTTTTAATACTGGCATCCACACATCTCCACTCTCATAGGACAGCCATGGTGATGCTTCAGGTCCCTACTGTCAGCATCCACTCAAGTTTCGTGAGAAGAATCTTTAAAGTGCTTGGGTTTTCCCTTCCCCAGTGTACAGTTGCCCAAGGAAAGCTCCATAGATTTGTTTTGGGAAGGCCTCAGGAAGCTGCCATATATGTCCAGGTGGTGTTGCAAGCTGCTGCTCATGGGGACACAGCCTCTTCCTTAGTCAATGCATTATGGGTCTAGGAACAGCTCTGGTCTACAGCCTGAACCAAGGATTGTGACTTTGTACTGGGGCAGTTGTCCACAACCCTCAGATTATTCTGCCTTACTTTTTGAATATGGACTGAATGATGCCTTTGTTGGCCACCCTGCCATCTTGCCATGGTAGGCTAGGTTTTCTTGACCATCTCCATAGCTCCCTGCAGATGGGGCTTTCCTGGTTCTCACTCTAGCATTCCCCAACCTTACATTAAGTACACACACCATGGCTCTGAGTGGTAAGTACAATCACCTGCCCCTTTCATCCAGAGCTACCAGGGTCCCAACAGTGTAACAACATCTAAAAGCAGCCCTGTGTAGAGCAGACAGCCATCTCCATGAATTACACTGGGGGACACAATGGCCTGTCAGGTTTCCTAACTGTGCTTAGCATATCTACGCCAATATGTCCATCCTCTGAGCCTTTTGACCCCTCCTCCACCATCTGCCCTAGAGACGGTTATTTCTACTCCACTTAGTACAAGCCATTGCCTTTTCTAAGCTCTCCACAGCCCATATGGCAACACATTAGCACTGTCTCCTGGGGGTCTTTGCCAGGGTGTTCAGTGCCACTTTGTGGGACAAAGCCCCTATTTAGATGAAATCTCCCTTACCTAAGTTTATATTCCATGCTCCTTGATGAGCCCCCAGGGGACCCAGCCCCATGTTCAGGGCAGTATTTTGGTGGGCCCTGCAGCTCCCTGTTGAGGGATCCTGTGTTCCCTATCAGGCTCAACTAACCCCTGGGCAGATGAGAGAGGATGAAAGGACACCTAAGTTTATGTGCATTTGGGAATGTGTACACATGCCTGTGTGTCTTGCAAAGAAGGCTCTGCATCATCCTTAATCAGGGTGAAGTTGCTGGCTTTTAATAGAGAGGAGTGGGCTACTTTTGTGGGTCCAGGAGATGTGGAATTGTGAGATTTTCATGTACATCGATGCAAAAGTCTTCACCTGAGTGTCATGTCCCATTCCTTACTAATTAGGACAGAGCTTGCCCTTATCTAGCAGGCCTGCTGAGTCGAGTGTTCAACCTGTATCAGAACTGTTATCTTTCTGAGTCCTGGGGAAGAACGACCATTTCTCTGCCCATGGCTCGCAGCTGAGCAGAGGCTCTTTGAGTGTGGCAGAGAAGCCCCTCTGGCCTTCACACTGTGCCTTAAAGTGGGGATCAGCCAGCCCAGCCTTTCCTATTTTTCTCTCGGGCATTGATGGCCTTCTGCATCCGTACTCCACGTCCCGTATTTTACCCCACAATCAGTCCTAGTGGAGTCCACTCTACCCTCCTTCACAGCTCTGTGTTTGTAAGGACACAGCATGGAGATACAACTGTTAACTGACTTAAATGTTGAATGGATGGGTATATGACAATGTATGGAGGACAAAGAGATGTCTCCTTAACAGTCATAAAGTTAAATTTCAGAGTGAGTCAATCAGCCACAGACAGGCGCTTGTCAGTTTCTTTTGTCTGATGACTTCCTTTATTCTCATCACACCATAAATCATCTAGACCTCGTCTTCTCTAGGCCTTTATAGAGATTGTCACAGTTCTCATGGGTTTCTCTAAAGTGGTGGGACAGTCTTTTCTATTCATGCCAAAAGGCTGGCTCTATTTTTTTTTAATAACACTATTCCTAACTTTACTCTCACTTTGGCATAAACAAGGGAAATGTATTTGGCTAGAGAAGGCACTTGTACATGTTGGTTGGTTTTAAGTTGTTTTTTTGTTTGTTTGTTTGTTTTAACTTTTTAAATTGCTATTCAAGTACTGTTGCCTCCATTTCCCCCCACTAGCCACCCCCGACCCTTGATCTTACCCTCTTTTGGTTTTGCCATCCCCACTTTCCACTACTGATCCTACCTTCCTCTGGTTTCGCCCATGTGTCCTTTATAGTTGTTTCTGAAAACCCTCCTGTCTTTCCCCCATTATCTCCTCCCACTTCCTCTCTTGTTACTGTCAGTTTGTTCTTAATTTCAATGTCTCTGGTTATATTTTGCTTGCTTGTTTGTTTTATTGCTTAAGTTCCACTTATAGGTGAGATCATATGGTATTTGTTTTTCACCTCCTGGCTTATTTCACTTAGCTTAATGCTCTCCAGTTTTTATATTTACTTATTTTTAGAGAGATGGAAAGAGAGGGAGAAAGAGAGGGAGAAAGAGAGGGAGAGAAACAACTATCTGTGGTTGCCTGTCATGCACTCCCTACTGGTGACCTAGCCTGCAACCTAGGCATGTGCCCTGACTGGGAATTGAACTGGCGAACCTGTGGTTCACAACCTGGCACTGAGTTCACTGAGCCACACCAGCCAGGGATATTTTTTTTTTTAAAAACACTTAGTTTCCCCCACCCAAATTAAAATGAAAAAGGCTGAAATAAATATTTCATGTACTTTGCCCAGCAAGCGTTTTGATCCTCTGGTACATCTGCTAGCTGCTAAGCATCATGGGATGTCTTTTGAGACTATGATGTCAGAGCTGCCCTTCTTCTTTTCAACATTGGAGTCCTTTCCACCTTGATCTTGCTGAGATTGTCTTTCTTTCTTCAAATGACAAACTATTCCCTCCCAATTTGGCAATAATTTTAACAAAACCATACTAGATCTTAATACTTTTTTGTTGTTATATTAAACAACATTGTGAACTTACTAGCCCATTTAATAAATGTGTTGCTTGGGGTCTCAGATCTGTAACCTAATAAAGTTCATAAGCCATCTGAACTCAATTAAGTGTGAGAATGGGTCCAGGGTCCCTGAACTTCCTGGTTAAGATTCTGGCTAAGAACAGCTGGTTTTCTTCCTGTGGACTCACACTCATCATATTCATCTACTTACCTGGCTTAATCTGGACCACTCAGAGTCAGAGTTTACTTAAAATGGTAAGGTTGGGTCACATGATAAACTTAAATATATGACACATCAAAGATATTACATCTTAAGCTCCAATGACACTGAGAAGTGGAGTCTGGCAAGTGCCTTTGCTGCACAGTAGGTGCTGGTCTAACCATGTGCTCCTCTGGAAGCTTGGGTCCTATGGGGAACAAAATCTCTTGTCCAAATGCCCTGCCAGAACCCTGGTAAAGCATTTCCTACTCCTTCACCAAGGACTCGAGTATAAGAAACACCACAGGATTGATACCATCCACGACCACTTCTATTCATGGAAGAAATGCAAAGGAACAGGATGATGGGGAGCTTTCCAAGGCAGTTCTCTGCCAAAGGCATGACATTCCCTGTGTTCATTCATTCTGTTCACAGACAAATTTGCATCTTGCAGTAGACCAGGAAAAGACACTGTCTCCAAGCCTTTTGTTTGTAAAACTATATCATACAGGACACTTCTTCACAGCCTGTGTAGAATTTAAAACTTTTGTTATTGTTATGAAGCTTTCCTAAGCATAATAACTCATTATAAATGAAGCAGAAGACCTGTAAGCTCTCCAACAATGAGTGTAAGTGGAAAAAAGAGTTGGTCGCAGCAGCACTGCACAGGAAAACAGAAAATAATAGTATTAACATTTAAAATAAAAGTAAACATTGAAAGTATACTTAAGCCAAGTTTGCCAGGTGAAAGTAGAGACAGTTCTAAACATAAGGAATTCTAATTTGCAGTCTTCGCGCTTGTAGTGACCAGCTGATGACTTCCTGCAAGCCAAGTTCACCATTTGATGCATAAATTTTAAAAAAGTTTACTTATTCATTTACATACATTCCATGAATGACATATTTGAAAGAGTTTTTTTAAGTCTCGAGTTTTTTTCTTCATTCCATTTTGTAAAATGATATTTTATGTTTATTATCTTTCTAATTTATCTAACTACTCCCCAACTTTATTTGAAAAATGGACACCATGATCTAAACACATGGCAAAATTGTAATTTTTTTCTTTCAAAAGAGACAAATGCTCAGATTTATTTTTGATCAAACTGAGTTACACACAACATTTTATGCAAAACCCCACAATCAGGGCACCTTCCCATTTCAAGAAGAATCAGGACTGCACGGGACACAGGTGGACAACTATGCGTCCTTTGGGAGGCTTTATCCTGGGTGGGGACACAAGGGCATTGTAGAGGCCCGGTCACCAAAGGATGGGATCCTCATGGCTTTCTGGTGGCAGGGACATAAATGGGAACCTGTGTGGAGGAAGAGAAAGGACTATTTGTAAGTGTAGGCTATCTTTGGGGGTGACCACAGGCTTTTAAGGAGTGTCTTACAGAAAGCAGTCAACCCAGATGTTACCGGAAGAAGCAGAACACATGGGAAATTGCCCTTCTTGTGTCATCTGAACTCCTAGCCTAGGAGACCTCAGGAACCCAGTGGTCCTATGCTCCTTGTGCCTCTCAGGATCAGTCACTTTCAGGACATGCATGCTCTATAACTCTGCCTTTGCTAGGCATTCCTGATGAGGCAGCAAACCAATGCAGGTGAATCCCAAGATCAGCAGGTGGCTTCTGGCCCAGTAGGTGACTGCTGGCACAGTACACAGCCTCTTCATGTATAAATGATCTTGGCCCAGTAGATGACCCTTGGGCCAGTGGATGAGGCTTGGCACAGTAGATGACCCCTGGTGCACAGATGATCTTGGCCCAGTATATGACCTCTGCCCCAATAGATGACCAAGATTCAATTCAAAGTGAGTAATGTCCTAATCCTGAGTCCATGGTGATGTTGGAAGGTCCGCAAGCTCCCATCCTGGTCAATCCCAGGGTTAGATAGTGTGTGCTCCCTGGGTTGACCCTCCTTGATCTCTGTTCCCCACGCTTGGGTTGCTCAGAGGGAAAAAGTCTCTGCCTGGAGGGATGGGAAACTCTGAGCTATGAATCAGTCTGCCCTGATGAATGGATGTCATGCTACCTTCTTTTTCCTCCTCCACACACCAACATACTAGGATTCCTTTTTTTAAGATCCCCTTTAAAAAATAATTCTAGAGCTAAAAATAATAAACTCAAAAATTGCTCACAAAATTCTATTGTGCATATCCTTGATACATGGGTTTACTGTGCACAGTTGAGGGGGCCCTGAGCTGCCATGGTGTTATAATTTAAACCATGTGAGATTTTGTTTTAAAACAAAAAGCATTCCAACAGTGTTTTCCCCTTATAACATGAAACTTAATAACCTTCTTCAGGGAATACATTAGCAAGCTCCTGTATTGCTTACAATTTCCTCAAACTTTGTTTCACCCAGGGTTCTCCCTATATCGGGATGGTCTCAGAACAACACCTGCTAGAAAGGTTAGCAGCAGAGGGCCGGGGAATGCTTTGGGGGATGCTCAGCTTGTATCATGCTTGACTGAGAATGCACAAGAACTGTAGACGCAGCCAGAAGAAGCACAATGACCTCTTCAGTCAGACACCTCGGCAGCTGGTCAAGAACTTACACGGGGATTTGCTCCGTGCTCTCAAGTGCTCTGGGGATTGAGCAGACAGTGCACGAAAGTATGATGGGAAGATGATGGATGATGGGTCATAAGTCTCATTTCAGCCATACCAAGAAAACATCATGCTTGTGTGTTATGATGGTCCACTGGACAGACGGAATGGGCAGATGTGGGTTGCAGTGTAGGATATGCCGCACACATACCAGGAACGCAGAGCTCTGTGCAGACAGTGCTTAAAAAGCTATCACTGGATGCCCATAGGATGAGCCTCAAGGCACAGAAACTCTAACAAAAACAAGGTAGATTATCTGGTTTTGGTGTAGTAATATCACTTTGTTGAAGGCGAGCTCTTGAACAAGAAAAAAAATATTTCTTTTAGTTTATAATGAAGGATGATACTTTTTCTTTTCTTTTCCAAGCTTGTCAAAATAAGCTGGTGGTTGATCCTTCTTAAAATGAAAATATAAAATGCAATGCAATGTAAAAAGTTATTAATGAGGTCTTATGGCTCAATGTCATTCCAGTGGAAAACAGAAGATGTAAAAAGTGTGCAAAGGGAGTAAACTTGATGGGACAGTTTATACATTTAAGATTGCTAAATACTGAAGCAAGCATTTTTAGAGAATCTTGGGGGATTTTTTTATTATTCATCCAATAAATAATCATTAAGCATCCACATGTTGGGTGTCGAGCTGAGAATTTGGGACATAATGATGGGTGAGTCAAGTTTGGGTTCTGTCTTTGTGAGCATCCAAGCTAGTGATAAAGACTTATCCAATCTTATGTAACTTCAAGAAACACATAAAAGTATAAAATGAAAGCCGCAATTAAACTATTACTAAGGGGATCGTCCTGGCCTGGAAACTGGGGAGGACTTAGTGAAGGAGGAAAGATGACCGAAGCTGAGATCTGAACAAGCACCGAGAAGGTGAAGCGGGAGGGCACAGCCTTCTGGCCAGAGAAACCGGAACCTGTAAATGGTGTCACTCAAGGACTCTGAGCAAAGCAGGAAACTACAGGAGTCACTTAAAGAAGTGGTTGGTAGGAACCAAGGCTTAAGACAGCTGACAGTTTATGGCATTGGGTCTTTATGGAAAGTGTCTAAACAGCAATAGTTTGACCCACTGTGTTAATCACCTGGCTGCAGAATGATCAAGAGTGAAGGGTTATCAGTTAGGAGTCTTGGGCCATTGCCCAGGTGGGAGAAAAATCAGCACTAACTAAGGTGAGGACCAGAGAGATGTCAAAAAAAAAAGAAATGGACTGAGAGATATTGAAGAGGCGAGAGCTACTAGCCCAGTGCAGGATTCTGTGCAGGGTGAGGGAGAAGGACAAGTCCAGGAAAACTCCCAGGTTTCATCTCAATGAACAGTATAGTGAGACCATTTGGCACGTTAGAGAAGATTTGGGGAAATAAGACAATGGATCATTTTGAGAAGTGAATGCCTTGGGCATCCTCTAATAGAAGATTCAATTGGTACTTGGACAGACTGTTCTAGAGATTGAAGATGTGGTCTAGCTGGGAGTCAGGGATGTCCTGGGGCAGTGGCCTCTTTTTTCCAACTTTATCGGGATATAATTGACATATAAGCTTATGTAAGTTTAAAGTGTACAATGTGATGATTTAATACACATACATATTTTATCACAGTAAGGTTAGTTAATATATCCTTTACACAATTACTGCTTTGTTGTTGTTCTGGTGAGAAGATTTAAGCTCTGCTCTCGTAGCAACTTTCTGGTATACAATCCAGTATTATTAACTACAGTCACCATGACACACATCAGACCCCCAAAACTCATCCATCTTGTACGTGGACGTTTGTGTCCTTTGCCAACATCTCCCTATTTCCCCCACCCTCAGGCCCTGGCAACCACCAATCTACTTTCTGTTTCTATGAGTTCACTTTTCTTTAGATTTCACATGTAAATGAGATCATACAGTGTTTGTCTTTTTCTGTCTGACTTATTTCACTTAGCATAATGTCCTCAAAGTCCATCTACATTGTTGAAAATGACAAGATTTTTTCCGTTTTTATGGCTGAATAATATTTTCATATATTGGCTTTTGTGAATAATGTTGCAGTGAACATGGGTATACAGCCATCTCTTCAAGATAATGCTTTTATGTTGTTTGGCTATATACCCAGAAGTGTGTATATGTTTACTTTTTTTAGATCCTCCATTCCAACCTCTGCCTCCATGGTCAAGTTGCCTCCTCTATGTGTCTGGATCAGATCTCCTTCTTTCCCTTTATACAGGTACATGTGATGACACATGGGGCCCACCCAGATAATCTAGGACAGTCTCCCCATATTATGATCTTTGATTACATCAGCAAAGTCAATTTTTCCATGTAAGATGATGTGCATGGTTTCCAGGGATTTGGAAAGAGGTCTCTGTTGGGGACCATTGTCCAGACTACCACATGGACTAAGAGCCAACACTGTGTTACACCTAGGGAAAGAGTTCAAATCAGGCTCAGCTCCCATTCTCCTGGTCCAGTCCAAAGGCCTGCTACTTTCATGTGGCCTCCTTGTTATTAGAGCTCCCAGCTGTGAAGGGGGGAAAAGTAAGTCCGAATTAGTTTAGAAAAAGGAATATCTATTACTTCATGTACCTGAAATGTCCAA
This sequence comes from Carollia perspicillata, assembly GCA_004027735.1. Classification (NCBI taxonomy): domain Eukaryota; kingdom Metazoa; phylum Chordata; class Mammalia; order Chiroptera; family Phyllostomidae; genus Carollia; species Carollia perspicillata. Next base: position 13,346 of record PVKM010024934.1, read on the forward strand.
ATTTAGGTTGGCTTCAGGCACAGCTGGACTCAGGCTGATGTGCTGCTATGAGAATACCCCTTCTCCAGGCTTTGGTTCTTATCTGCTGCAAATGGATCTCCCTTGTGGAGACCCCAGCAGACCCAACTTTAGGTCATCTCTGCAGCAATTCATCCCACTGGAAAGAAGCCTCTTTTTCATATTCCAACAAGCCATCAGATTAACCCTTATTGGACTAGTCCTTATTGCCATGGGGATGGAAAACCTATTTGATCACACCTGGGTTCTTTGACCTCAGATAACCCTCAGGAATTGGTACTAGCCCCAGGGACTGACAGTTGGGAGGGAGGCCCCATACACAGATTACCTGAGATTCTGTTACAGAAGTTTAGGAAAAAATGTCCAACTCACTCCTCTCTTTGTCCATGTCCCATTGCATACTGCATAGTGACAGGGACACCCACAAAGTCCATTTAAGTGAATATCTATAAAAATGCTGGGCAGTGCTACCCTACAGACACTGCCCCCCCCCCAATGACTCTGATGTTTAGGTAGAAATATTGAAGAAGAGGGTTGTTTCAACTCAAAATTGCCTTTCATTACCAGCAGCAGAGATTAGAAAAATGGTGCTTAACAAGATAGACTTGGTCTGGATCTGACGTGAGTCAGTTCACAGGCAGCTTTCCAGTAGGCCAGAAACATCTTCCCTTACATCTGATTGGCCACATCAGCAGTGCAGCCACATCTTGCTGCAAAGGAACCTGGGAAGCGTAGTCTTTTTTCTTTCTGCCTTGCCTCCCAGAACAGAACCAATGTTCCATTATAGAGAAAGAAGTGAATGTTATTGAGGGGCAATAGCATTCTCAATTCACCAGCTCTCTTACCTGGTTATCTGAATTATCTCACAGTTTTAAAACAGAATTTTAATAAGTAGTTGCTATATTCTTTATGCTGATGAGTTAGAAACACAACACTTTTTTTTCTGCAATGTTTGGTTATTTGTTTTAGAAGCTTATTCCAAATATAATCATGCAAGGAGCAACTATTACAAGTGTGCTATGATTACATATAAGAATCCTTAGGATCTGTTTATCTGCCTACAAAGTCAGAAACAGACATAATTACCACAAACGTTTATATTACTTCATTCTCAAAAGTTAGGTCATGTGTGCAAACACCAAGGAGTCATGCACTGATAGCTAAACATTCGTGGAGCATATCCCTTTAGGGAGAAAACTCAGGACTAGGAGGCTGAGGGACAGCAGGAACCAAATTTGGTTTCCAGTGGCCTCTCAGGAGTTAGAAACACACAAGTTAGAGACTGAGTGTGGATTGCTGAGGTTGGGGTTTCTGGAAACGATGCAGTGAGAATGAACACGGCCCAGAGCGTAGGAGACAGGCAAGGTCTGGGTTATGGCAGGGAGGATAGAGGTAGGCCGAGTCACTACTGGGACATGGCTGTGGGCACACTCCCCACTCCCACCATCTCAACCTGTAGGCTAAGACAACCATGTGTAGCCTGCTCTGTCTTCCACTCACCACAAGAGAGCTCGTAGAGGGAAGTCAAGACACAGTGTTAATAAGTAACAGGTTTAAGGGCCTACAGCTCAAAAGTCTCCCTCTTGGGCTCATCAGAGTGGTGAGAAATTTCCAGATGTGAGGGATGTGATGTCAGATAAACAGCCGTTACTATTCTCACCATCTAGTGCCCTAGGGCTGTGATGGTCCATGCATGGGTCAGCTTGACTGGGCTTGGGGGGTCACTCAGATATTTGGCTAACTGTTATCATGGGTGGGTCTATGGGGAGTTTCCACATGAGATTAGCATTTTAATCAGTAAAGCAGATGGCCCTCCCCAATGTGGGCATTATCTTCCAATCCCTTGAGCATATGGAAAGGACAAAAGGCAGAGGAAGAGAGAAGTTGCCCTTTCTTCTGCCTGACTGCTGAGCAGGGACACTGGTCTTCTCTTGCCCTCAGACAGGGACTGGAACAGCACCACCAGCTCCCCTGGGTCTCCAGCCTGCCAGCAGCTGATTGTGGGATTTTTCTCCACTATGCAAGCCAATTCTTCATAATAAAGAAGTAAATATATAATGTGTATTAATAATTATAATGTAAGCCCCATCTTTATCTAGATTTGGGGGAGATACTACGGCAGCCCCAAACCACCATTTCTGAAATGTGCTGGGTGCATGGAGTAAGGGCCAAAGGCATTGAGGGAATGGAGTCGGAAGGTTGCAGTTTTACTGTTGGCATTTAAAATGTTAGCCCTGGCTGGGGTGACTCAGTGGATTGAGCACCGGCCTGAGAACCAAAAGGTCATCAGTTTGATTCCCAGTCAGAACACATGCCTAGATTATAAGACAAGTCCCCTGTGGGGGGCGCACAAGAGGCAACTGCACATTTATGTTTTTCTCCCTCTCTTTCACTCCCCTTTCCCCTCTCTCAAAAAATAAGTACATAAAATTTTTCTAAAAATACTTAAAAAATAAATGAATGAAATGTTTTACTCCAAGTTCAGACAGACACATTACCTGGACTGGCGACTGTGTGGTCCCCGCCATTGATTAGGTGAGGTGATCAGGTGCCATGGTGGTTCCTGGGAGAGAAACCTTTGGCAATGGTGAGAATGGACCCCCCACAAGCAGCTTCAGGCACAGGGAGGGGGCACGGTTGAGGCCAGATCTTCATGGAGAGAGGAGAGGAAAGCCAGTCCCTGCTGTGCTGGACGAAGTCCCCAGGTTCTCCTCCTCGTTTCTCCAGGTTGCTACTAGCTGAGCTATCTACAGATGATGAGCTGCCTCACAGAGAACCCTCTGGGTCTCTGCAGCCTCGCCTTGCTGATTCCAGGAGCTTCAACAACCTCTGTCTTCCAGTTACCTGGAGGTAGAGCTGGGCATGTTCGCATCTCCAGTGAGGTCCTCAGAGTCTCGCCAGGGGATTAGCGGGAGTGCATCCATCTTAAATGTCTTCATTTCATCTGCAACACATTTGTAAAATGATCCAGAGCCAGCCGTGCATCGTTGCTTTCAAAAGATAAAATGTTGATTTTCTTAAAAACGTCATTTATTTCTTTATTAAATCCAGTAAATACTTTTTAAGTCTTTCAAAATAATATTAGTTCACATGTTAAGTTTTCTATGGCCTTGGAGATCAACTCAGCATCATAAAAGACAGGAAATACTTTTTCCAGGCCCAAATTGCATTTGTCTTTAAGAAAACAGCATGATAATTCTAGTGATATCATGGAGTGGGTATCATGGTAAGTTTCTGAATATTTCAATGAGGTGCATTTTGTATATAGCAGTGGTAACACACACAAATATTTATTCCACATCAAATTAAAACAAAACTTTTTTTTTTAATTTTGCCTGTTAGGGTTTGCTTTTGAAACAATAATGATAGTCATTTATTATATGATGTCATACATAAATCACAGTATTGGGGATTTTAAATCAGTACATTAAAACTAAATTCCATGTTATAGGCTTGAAAAGATAAAAGTTTTGTTACTAAAGCCACAATTATTAAAAATTCAATCTGCACCCCCAACCCATGTGCTCTCATAAAGATGTACTCTTTTCCTTGATTTTTACTTCTTCACTTCATGTTACTCACATTATGGGAGTCGAGTCCAATGCCATTTAGGTTTCTTTGTCTGATAGTTGACACTCTATCATCATCAAAATCACACTCATTTAAAAAAAAGTGATGATTAAACATCCTTCTCTACAAGAGTTACATAATGTCACATATCTATTACTAAGAAGGCCTATTTCCTGTGACCAAAGAGAATAACCTAATTTGAACTAGAAGAACAGAATAGAATTGTTGAACAATCCTTTGCATTTTAAGCAACATTTAATTAGAAACACACTTTAACCACAAAAATGATAAAAATCCAAGAGATTAAAATTTGAGTGTCAATTATCATAAAATTCATCATTGTAATTCTTATTAAAACTCAGTGTTTAGATAGGTAATGATTTTATAATACGCCAATTTGCATGAGGAGCCCGGAGATGGCTTATTATTTCGATTCCACACAATTACAATTCCGGCTCCATACATCAGAGCTCTTAGCAATGTAAAATCACTGCGCTAATTAATAAGCCATTTACTGACTGCAGCTAGTTATGGTGGTCCTGCAGCTGACCTCGCGGAAGACGAGCCATCTCTGAAGTGCCTGTGTGTAGCTACAAACATAATGATGTGCCAGGAGGGAATCATTAAAAATAATTTACACAAGCCTTCATTTACAAGATCTTTTGATAGCATGCTTCCCCCGGAGTTTAGATCCACAGTGCAACCCCTACCATTTGGAAAGTGCCAAGCAGGGGAGTGAAGGAGGGTACCTAAGTGGTTAATTAAGAGCCATTCGGACGCCACAAGAGCCTCCTGAAAAATCCCTCTGATGTCTGCTGTGTCAAATGTCTCTCACAGGAAAAGCCACAAGAGGCAGCAGCCATCACAGGCTAATTACTGGGGACGAGGAGCAGCTGAGAATGGTCAGCCACAGAGCTCGATCTGTGAGCACCCACGCTCAAGATTGAGCAAAGCAATCTTTTGTGCTGCAGGACCGGAGAGGCAGCATGATGAGAAAGTGGAGGGATGCTAGGTGACGGAGCTATTACAGAATGGGCCCTGGAACGACAATGGCCAAGCCTGATGACAACACTTCCCTTTCAACTTGTGAATTTCCGCCTAATTTCTTAAGAAAAGAAGTCCAAGGAAATAATTCTTAAGGACAGGGAATTCTTTAGATTCATTCTTAGGGAAAATGAAGCAGACACATAGCAAGTATTTCACAAAAGCCATTGAGATAACCAGAGGCATAGTGATATGTGTATACACACACACACACACACACACATGGCACAGAAGAACAAAACAACACATACAGCAGTTCTAAAGACCACTGAGTCCAACACAATGCATACTACTGGTTGATGTATAAAATAAGAGCAGGTTCGCTGTGACTCAATATCGTACAAGAGCGAGGAACCTGATTGATTGCACGAGGAGCAGTGATGGCGGTCTGAGCAGGCAGTGTGTGAAGGTCGTTGTTAAGGGACATAGACAAGAGGAAGCCTGATATTAGTACTCTTACCATAAAAAATAGAAACTGGTTCTCTAAAAGCCCCAAGATGTCAATGGGGCATCTGACTGGTTAGAAGGAAGATTCTCCCACTGAGGAAGTGACAAATGACAAGTGATGAGGTCCAGTAGTGTGGGTCTAATGGGACAAGTTATATCCACATGTAAATCACTAAAATGTTTGTGCTTAGCTTTCAGCTGCCCATCCATGTACTTACTGACCTGAGAGTTTAGAAGCACTCACCTGGGAAAGATTTTTTTCAAGAATTGGTCAGCCACTTGCATGTGATTCAGGGGGAATGTGTGGATCCAGTGTGCGGGTTTGGATGTGAACCAGGTAAGTAAGGTGCTCAGTGTTAATGGTGGAACTCAGTCTGTATTAACTGTTTATCTCAGAAGCAACACACTGTCAGGACCAGGGAATGTACGCCTCTGGAGATGTTTAGGGTACAGAAATAAAAGCACAGTGGGCTAGTCTTTAAATAACGTGTGTGGGTTTCCCAGGCTAAACTCGAAAAGCACTCGGTCTTGAAAACGCTGATAGGTTTATGTATGTCATTAACTGTTGTGAAGTTCGTGTGAAGACGAGCTCAGGCATTTAACTGCAGAATTTTCATTGTAATCCCAGTCTTTTAACACGGGCTTTTGCCATGGAGAAGAGATTCAAATTTAAAGCATCCTTTGAAGTCCAGGCAGTCATCTCCAAGACAAAAGGAAACAAGACAAAAATCAGCCCATGGTCTGTGTGGAATTAATGCCCAGCTCCACGGCAGGGAGACTTCATATGCACAGCCCTTGTGTCTCGGCAGGTCATACTGGATGTGCAAAGACAGGGGTGTATTTAATCAATCAATTAATGTATTTATCATTCTAGATAATTGTAAGATGGCCACACACCTACCTGAAGCAACTGAGAGTTATTCGGGTTTGGTATCAATTTTGTAATAAATGGGGAGGAATAACACATGGAGATAGTGTGCACCTAACCCATATTACCTTCCATCTAACAGAGGGGTGCCTGGGAAACATGAGTGCAATAGCAGGCATGAGCCCTGATAGTCAGAGCTAAAATCCAGCTACCTATCCCCTTCTTACCTCGCACCTACATGACTTTCTAACTCAGGAGAGCCAAAAGGCAGATCCTTCATAAAGCAAAGGTTGGATAAACATGTGATTGAGAATAAGTGTCACTTTCTATGCAGAAGTGTCTGCTGGATGCAGCCAAGAAGGTAAATAGAAACAATTCACCCATAACCCCAAAGAAAAGAAAAGAAAAAGAAGGGAAAGAAGAAAAGTCAAAACATTAGAAATCTATGGTAGCCCATATAAATAATTTTAATTAAGATAATCCCCTAACCAGTGGAACCCTTGAGCCATGTGTTTACTGAGAATATGTTCACACTTTTAAAAACTACATACCATTTTGCTTCAAAAGGCAAATAAAATATTCAACACGTTAAGGCTTCTATCATGATCTTAACCACCTCCTCTCCACATTTGTGGCTAAAATTGCATTTCCCAGTGTTCTGGGCTGCAGTATGCAATGGCTCTTACAGGTCAGATTGCCACCAGCTTCATACGAATACTTCGCTATTCCTAGAAGATATGTACAGACTCACACTAAAATGTATTTTTTCAACTGAATTAAAAGATAAATGATTGCATATAAATATCAGTTCAAGCTGTGAAATTCAGAGAAAAGGTAAGTGATACTAGTGAGTCTCTTCATTTGTAGATGACTTTATGAATTTGATTGGAAAAGAACAGTGTTGCACTTATCCATGTATTGGAAGCAATTGTTGGCCATT
>PVKM010024935.1:0-20231 GCA_004027735.1 Carollia perspicillata
CAGATTCAATGCAATACCTATCAAAGTACCAATGTCATATTTCACAGACATAGAACAAACACTTCAAAAGTTTATATGAAATCATAAATGACCTCAAATAGCAGCTGCAATTTTGAGAAAGAAGAACAAAGTAGGAGGGATCACAATACCTGATACCAAACTGTATTACAAGGCCACTGTAATCAAAACAGCCTGGTACGGGCATAAAAACAGGCACATAGACCAATGGAACAGAACAGAGAGCCCAGAAATAAACCCAAGTCACTACAGTCAGTTAATATTCGACAAAGGGGGCAACACCATAAAATGGGGTAAGAATAGCCTCTTCAACAAATGGTGTTGGGAGAACTAAACAGGTACATGCAAAAAAAATGAAACTCGAGCACCAACTTACACCATACACAAAAATAAATTCAAGATGGATAAAAGACTTAAATATAAGCCATGACAGAGCATTAAAATCCTAGAGGAGAACATAGGCAGGAAAGTCTCAGATATCTCACACAGCAACATTTTTACTGATATGTCCCCTGAGCAAGGGACATAAAGGAAAGAATAAACAAATGGGATCTCATTAAAATAAAAAGCTTCTGCACAGTTAAAGAAAACAGCATTAAAATAAAAAGAGAACCAACTATATGGGAAAACATATTTGCCAATGATACCTCAGACAAGGGTTTAATCTCCAAAATATACCAAGAACTTACACGACTCCACTCCAAGAAGACAAGCAACCCAATTAAAAAATGGGCAAAGGACTTGGAGAGACATTTCTGCAAGGAGGACATACAGAGGATTCAGAGACACATGAAAAGATGCTCAATATCACTAGCCATCAGATAAATGTAAATTAAAACCACAATGAGATACCACTATACACCAGTAAGAATGGCCATCACTAACAAAGCAACAAACAACAAGTGTTGGAGAGATTGTGGAGAAAAGGGGACCCTAGTTCACTGTTGGTGGGATTGCAGACTGGTACAACCACTATGGAAAACAGTATGGAATTTTCTCAGAAAACTAAAAATGGAACTGCCTTTTGACACCGCAATTGCACTGCTGGGATTATATCCCAAGAACCCTGAAACACCATTCCAAAAGAACCTATGCACCCCAATGTTCATAGCAGCACAATTTACAATAGCCAAGTGTTGGAAGCAACCTATGTGCCCATCAGTAAATGAATGGATCAAAAAACTATGGTACATTTACACAATGGAATTCTATGCAGCAGGAAGAAAGAAGGAGCTCCTACCCTATGTAACAGCATGGATGGAACTGAAAACCATTATGCTAAGTGAAATAAGCCAGGTGGTAAAAGACAAATACCATATGATCTCACCTTTAACAGGACCCTAAGCAAGAAAACAAAGAAGCAAGCAAAATATAACCAAAGACATTGAAATAGAAAACAGGATGACAGTTACCAGAGGGGAGAGGGGAGGGAATTTCAGGGGAAAAAGGGAAGGGATTATAGGAACAAGTATAAAGGACACATGGACAAAAACTAAGGGGGGTGGAAATGGGAGGGAGGTGGGGAGCACTGGAAGGCGTGGACTGGGACGGGAGTAAAAGACAGGAAACTGTACTTGAATAACAATTAAAATAAAATTTAAAAAAAGAGAAAAGCTTCAGAAGCACTAGTATAGAGAGAACAGAGGAGCAAAGGCAAGTTCTTTGCAAATGTCTTCATTCAAGAGGATAAGGTGGTGAAGAGATTACAAAGGGTTGATGGAACAGAGGTGGGAGTGAGTAACAATTAAGTTCATTGGCCTTGGAAATAAAGTGCTCAGAGTGACCCTTTGGAAGGCAGACTCAGGATGACTGGGGTGGGCTTCAGATTTGGAGGGGCAGTTGTGGAGGGCAGTAGCATAGGCTGGAGACTATTACTTCTTCTCAGAACTTCTGCATATGTAGTAATCCTGGAATAGATTTGGGAAAAGCATTTAGCCCAAAATTTGTCTGTAGGTGAAAACAGAGGGACTTAGTCACCAAAGGTAAAAGGAAGCCCACAAAATATGACATCATAGGAAGGAGGAAGAGGCCAAGAGAGTCAGAGAAAATTTATAAAGGAGTGGGCCCCTCACCTGATAAGAGTATACACACTCATGCACACACAAATATAGTTTTATGGGTTTAATTGATGGAGTACATTGCTAGCAGCTCTCAGATGGAAATCTGGCACAGGGAAATGCTCCAGTGAAGTCTCAAAGAGAAAATAGCAGAGCTGTGAGAGGGCTGGGTGAGCTGGCTGCTCTGTCCCAGAAAGGAACGTCAGTGCTTTTCCTGAAGGTTCCTGAGGTCCCTGGCAGCAGGGACAAGTTCACTTAACCAGCCAGTGTGGCTGCTAGATTCCCATACACCCTCCCTTTCACCTTCACCTGTTGCGTATCAGAGAGTTCTCAAGAGTGAGCTCCTATTTACTGAAAAAGTTTGCATTGACCTGGTGAGCTGTGTTCACTGCATTAGGGATGAGTTCAGCCCCAGTGAAAGACACCTCAAGGGAAAGTTCCTGGTGGAGACCACAGGAGCCAGAACTGCCCCTACAGCCCTTCCTCTCTCTCTTTTCAACTTCTTGGTGCTGCCTGAGTGCTGCCTATACCTGGGTACTCTACTGCCAGTGCCAGTTCATTCACAGGGTCAGCCTCAGGCATAGAAAACTCAGCCTCTGAGCAGAGAATTCCATACTTAAGTCCAACAAATATATATAGTGAGAGAGAGTATGGATTTGAGGTCAGACAATGGAGACAATGGGTTTTTTAGCCCATGCATTTCCTCATTGAGGGATTGGATGATGGGAAGTGTGAGAACCACAGTTGTGTTGTTCCATCACAAGGACAGGACCATGACCAAACCATGAGAAATGTGGGCCTTTCTGTTCAGCTTCGTGGATTTAGGTGATAGAAGGAATAAGCCTAATGAGGCAGTATTTTTTAAGGAAATATTGCTTATCTACTCTGCACAGCCTGGACTTCAGAATCCTGGCAGAAACTCTCACTTGTATATAGCCTGACCAGATAGCCATCCAAACAATATCCAGAAATGCCCTGTAATGGGTTAAATTATGTCCCCCCAAATTCATGTGTTGAAGTCTTAACCTCCATGACCTCATGACTACATTTGGATATTGGGTCTTTAAAGAGGTAACTAAGTTGAAATGAGGTCATGAATGTAGGCCATAATTCAATAGGACTGATGTCCTTATGAGAAGAGGACATTGGGACACAGGCATATGGACAGACCGTGTGAAGACACAGAGAAAATACAGTCTTCTACAAGCCCAGGAGAGAGGCCTCAGAAAGGATCAACCTGGATCTCAAACTTCCAGCCTCCAGAATTGTGAGAAAATTAGTTTCTTTTATTTAAGCCACTTAGCCTGTGGTATTCATTATGGCAGCCCTAGCAGACTAAACAGGTTCTTTCACAAAAGTCACTAAGAATAATTGAACCTATACATGAAAGAATGAGAAAAGCATGCAGCTGACTAAAGAGTGAGCTGAAGCATCATTCTTCACTTATGAATCTACAGTTTACACACAATGGAGTTCTGTCACTTTTAATTCTCCTTACTAGGAAGTCAGACAGGGTTCGGGTAAATGCCTCTGTCCTAGTCTTACTGGGACACATTGACCCTTTCCTTTTGTTGGGTGCTCCTTGGAGTTGGGATTTTTAATAGCCATCACAGAGAACTTTCATCATGCTGTTTGCTGTTCTTCAATGAACCATAGGACTTTATTTGTATATGATGTATATAAAACTGAAAGAAACAAATGAACAAACAAAAAACCAAATAAACACAAACTCATAAACACAGACAACAGTATGGTGGTTACCAGAGGAGAGGGGTTGGGGGGATCATCAAGGGAGTCAAATACAGGATGATGAAGGATTTGACTTTGAGTGGTGAGCACACAATGCAATACACAGATGATGTGTCATAGAACTGTACACTTGAAACCCATATATTTTTATTAACCAATTCACCTCAATAAATTTAATTTTCAAAAAACAGGTCAGCTCAGTGAAAGAGTTTAAACTATGGATAAAAATGCCAGTGATTAACATTTCAAACTATTAATATAACATATTTAATTTTTTTAAAAAGCTTTGTTTTTAAGTGCAGTTTTCCCATCAGTTATATTTCTAGACTCTGGTGAAAGCAAGCCCTACACAATGGTGAAATTCACAAAGCTTTTCCTTCCTTTCAGGCACCTGTTCTAGCAGCAGCAGCTTGTTAGCTAAGATGTAGTTTCTCTCCTTATTCATGCTCTTCACTTTCTCCTGTGATTGGTGGAGGAGGATGAGTTTTGACATAGACTTCCCGTGGGAAGAAAGAAAATTCCTGTTTAGATACTTCCTACCATTCCTCAGGTTTCCTTGACTCAGTAATTCTTCTTCCTTGACAGTATCACACTACACCTCCAAGTGTGCTCACCTGCTTTAGTATTTAACTATTTTATACATACTATGTGTAGGCTGCAGAGCTTTGCCAGCTGTTCCTTGTTAGTTGTTTTTCAATCAAAGCATTCACCTAAGGCAGCAATTTTCAACGGGTGTGCCGCAAGAGGGACACCAGTGTGCTGCAAGAATTTTTAAAACATGCAATACTTTAATCCCTTCACCCTTCTCACCCAGCCCCCAAAGCCCTCCTCCAAAAAAGAAAGACTCATAAACTTAGACAACAGTATGATGATTGCCAGATTGGGGAGGTGGTGATGGGGTGAAGCAGAAGAGCGTAAAGGCAGGATAAATGGTGATAGAAGAAGACTTTACTTGGAGTGCTGAACACAATACAATACACAAGTGATGTGTTACAGAATCGTACACCTGAAACCTGTACGATTTTATTAACCGATGTTACCCTAATTAATTCCATTTTTTAAAAAAACATGCAATATCTGCCCTGGCTGGTGTGGCTCAGTGGATTGAGTGCAGTGGGCCTGTGAAACAAAGGGTCGCCGGTTCGATTCCCAGTCAGGGCACATCCTGGGTTGCAGGCCAGGTCCCCAGTAGGGGACACATGAGAAGCAACCACACATTGATGTTTCTCTCCCACTCTTTCTCCTTCCCTTCCCTTCTCTCTAAAAATAAATTTAAAAATATTTTTAAAACATGTAATGTCTGACTATTTAGTCAGGGGCACTAACCTCCTTTCCCTTAGACTGTCAAATTTAAAAATGACAATAGCAAACACAACAGCCATCCAATGTGAATGAATCAAAATTATACCTATTTTTTGTCAGATTGGCAAAAAATACGTTTTTTGGTGTGCAGCTGAACTTTAGTAACTAAGTCAATGTGTGCCATGAGTTGAAAAGGTTGAAAATCGCTGATGTGAGGAAAGAGGGAGAATCCCATGAAGAGGGCTGGAAGCTCCTAGCAGAGCTCAGTGACCTCCGCGCCCCACAGCCCGCTGGGGCACCAACTGCAACAGCGGCCCAGACAGCCCCACCCCACATGACACAGCCTGGACTGCTTTGTTTCTCCTCACTCAGGGGGGAGACTGGCCAAATAAATAGATTAAAAATTAGCTAAAAATGCATAATAGATAACTATAGGATAAAACAATGGAAAGCAGGATGAAATAAACAATCACAGATAAAAGCTACCACATTTTAAAAATAAGCAACCAAATATTATATGTTAAAGAATCATGCTAAAAGGGTGAAAGTGGGTTATTGAATTCTTTTAGATATACTGTTTGTTAAAACAGTGCACTGAAAGAGGCTGTAGTGGCCAACACCAGAGGCAGTGGTGGGAGCGCTGCGCCTCCCGCCAGAAGAACTCATGGGGTCCCTGAAGGGCCACCTCCCCGGGGTCACAGGCTGTGGCCCAGGACTCATCCTAGGGCAGAAAGCATCCACCCACAGTGCATCCGCCCTGCAGGCTGAGAAATCTGTGAATGTCTTAGCTTTTCCAGATGATTTCCCTGTGGCCCAGCTAGCATGTAAATCCAACACTCAGTTGGCAGGCAGGATAATTCCTCCTCAGACAGACAGGCCACCTGCCAGAACTGGGCGAGTGTGCAGAGGAGCTCACCAAGGAGAACATAAAATCTGCTAACGAGTCCATTTCTGAACACACAGGCTGTCTTGCAGAGTGGGGGAAAAACTATAATTTGGGGAACAAATCAGACCTCAGGAAGGATATATAAAAATGTCACTGGGCAGTGTTCTAATTCCAGCTCTGTCTCTGACCAGCCACAAGAATCTGGGCAAATCAGTTATTTACAGCATGTCACAGTGCCCTCATGAGTGAGCAGAATAAACCATGGGAGCTCTAGAGTCACTCTCAGCTCCTACGGTGTTGGACCAAATCCATTCATTTTCCTCAAACTAGTCTGAGCAGGTGGGTTTGCCCCACCCATGCACAGAGCAGGCCCTGCTTCCTACCCTTGGGCCAGAGAACTGCTGAGCCAGGAGCCAGGGTCCCTTCCTGTCTGCCCCACAGGATAAGTCTGCATTGCCCGCCCCCAATCCCCAGCTGCCAGCAGCCAGGAGAGATGCCAGAAGCTCAAAGCAGCTGAGGGCAGACGCTCAGAGGATGCAGCAGAAACGTCCAGGCAAGCAGGATGAACGTGAATGGAATTCAGGAAGGAGCCTGTGGGAGTTCCCACTGTGAGGAAGATGAGCCTGAGATCAAGTCTGGAGGCAAAGGCAGGGACCAGGTGAAGGACACATGCTCAGGTGATTCTCCTAAGACAGGAACAGACTGTCAGGGTCCCCTGCTGCAAGCCCCAAACCCACCCATGTGGCAAGGGCTCCACACTCTGACTTAGGCATGTCAGGGTATGACTGTCACTGAGATGTGCTGCCCAGATCCCCCTGTGAAGGACCACTGTGCAGAGTATACTAGCAGACAGCCTCCATTTATCAGTTCCTTCGGGTCTATTCTGAGACTGAGCCAGGAACTTGAACCAACTACAGGGCATGAAGGGGTGGTTTCAGCCCCACATGGGACCACTCTGAGGCTTCGGGTGCCTAGGTCATAATTTGGCTTCTCCCTCTTGCCCAATGCTGCTTCCTCCCAAAAGTCCATCTCTGAACCTGCTTCTGGAGACCCCAGCCTGCAACTCTGAATGGCTCCATGAGGACCAGCTCACAGGCTGTGTCCCTGGTGCCTCATCAAATGAGAGGTTTTAGGTAGCCAAGTGTGTGCACACATCTCTTCCCAAGTCTGTATTCAGTGATGGAGGTTGGATAGATTGAAATGGGCCACGGTGAGAGTATTTACACCAGGGAAACTGACAAATACTGCAGATCAGGGCTTTTTTTCTTTATTTAGAGAGCTGGTTGTTAAACATTTACCAGCACACCATGACTTCAGAATGAAAATAAGACTAGACTATTCGTAGAGCCCCACCTTGTTCTATAGCATATCACGCCTAGAGCAGAAGTTAGTGGTGAGGAAGGAACATTAGGTGAAATGCAGAGTAAAGTTGCAGATGAATTATTCTAAGAGCAGATGTTCTGAGGGGGAGTCTTGGATGCCCTCTTCTTATGGCGGAGAGGGCAGGTGGAGCTGAGCTGGCAGGAGCGGCAGCACATACAAAGCCAAACCCTGGCACTCCCCCATCACCTAGCAGAAGCCTGGTCAGGTTCCTGGCATCATGAGAGCAGCTGGGCAGGATTGTCCTCTAATTCAGGGCATTGAAGACTTCAGCACACACCCCAGATGTAGTCGTGGGATTGTTTTCTCAGCAGCATGCAAGGGTCCCGCCACCAGACTAAAGTCCACCCTTTCAGCCATCTTGGTTAGTTACTGTCTGGCCTCCCCATCCTGCTGTAAGGTGAACACACCAGCTTGTTACCTTTTTTCCAATCCCCCCAAATTTCAAGGCATCATGTGGCACCTTCTCTTACCTCCTGTGCACCTAAGAAAGTAGAGTCTCCAACTTGGCATCTTGTTCCAAAATGTTGCTGGCCTATAATCCAAGAGGAGAGCTGTGTGAAGTGCTGAATACAGCTATTAGAAAGAAGGTAGCCATTTAAAGATTTTTTAGTGAGAAATATGTATTTATTGAATAAACATGTATTCAGTGTCCATCACAAGGTATTTTGCTGTCAAATTCTGGGAAGGGTTATGAGAGGTACCCTATAAAGGAAGTCTACCTACGGGTCCAAGTGGAGAGAAAATAATGAAACTCTAGTCACTGACAATGGGGCAAAATATATTTGCCATCCAGTAAATGAATGTGGAGAAAAAATTTCCATTAGGCTAGTACATTTGCCTCTAAAAGAATGGTTCACAGGGAAGTAATTCACCCATTTTCTAATGGTGCTCAGGTGTGAGCCAAAGTGGAATCATAGACATTTGTAGTGAATAGATGAGCCAATCTTGGCTTTCAGATAACCAGAGATGGTTGATTCTCTCTTAGAATTCATGAAATAAATAAAAACTTAAAAGGTAGCCAAAGAGCAACCACATGTATGAGCAGAGCAGGCATGTTGACTAAGACAATGTACATGTTAAGAAAAACAGGAAGCTTCCCAGGGAATCAAGTCAAACCTGAAAAGAAAGTATCTTGTCAGCTCCTCTGAATCTCTTAAAGGTAACAGAGGAAGGAGTGAACTTACTCTGTTTCCAATTATTTTACCTGGATAATGTGAAAGATAAGGGATCTCAACTTCCTTGAAAATAGGATGCAAGATTCAAAACTAAGGCCTCCCACAATGACATTCAAATCTTCCATAAAAACCTAACCATCAGGGTCCTTGCTCTGGAACCCAAAACATCCACAAAACAACTCTTTAATCATTGTGTGGTAGTCTCTGGGAAACCAAAAGAAAGTTGTGGTGGGACAAAAGTGAATAAAGATGAGGGTGTTGTCGTTATAGACAAGGCTCCAGAAGTTGGCCACCTTTTCTTTCAGGGACTCCACCCTCTTCAGAAGAGTGTCCTCTTCCCTTTTAGAGGGATGGATAAGAAGCAAAAAAATTCTTCTTGTGCCTTCAGAAT
This sequence comes from Carollia perspicillata, assembly GCA_004027735.1. NCBI lineage: Eukaryota > Metazoa > Chordata > Mammalia > Chiroptera > Phyllostomidae > Carollia > Carollia perspicillata. Next base: position 8,962 of record PVKM010024935.1, read on the forward strand.
GCTCCCAAGGGATACCAGTGGAGAGGTGAATCTAATTAACCTGCCAGGCCTACAGGTTCTAATGTCCAGGAGGTTCTGGTTTCCTCCATTTGGCTCTTGCCAAATGGAGAAAGCCATTCTACCAGAAGGATTGCAGAAATATTGATATTTATCCCTAATCCAAAAGAACCTTGAATTTATTCATAAGAGGAGAGGAAGCTAAGGAGAACCACAAATCAAGATAAAGTTTCTATTGGGTTGGCCAAAAAGTTCATTTGGTTTTTTCCTTACAATGGCTCTAAAGAGCTTAGACAACTAAGTGCTTACAACTAAAGTGCTTAGTTGTCTATAACTTCATTTGAAAAAATTTTGTTAGATTGTATTGTGACAGCTGTCATATCAGTATGGATTTTTTTGGAAAACATCAAAATTGGTGAATTTTTGTGCAGCCATTTTAACATTGAAGATGGAAGAAGATGTGCAACATTTTGGGGGTATTATGCTTTATTATTTCAAAAAAGGTTAAAGCTCAACTGAAACACAAAAATAGATTTGTGCAGAGTATGGAGAAAGTGCTGTGACTGATCAAACGTGTCAAAAGTGGTTTGCAAAGTTTCTTGATACTACTGACATTTTATCTAAATAATTCTTTGCTGTGGGGCTGTCTCGTATATTGCAAGATGTTTAGCAGCACCCCTGGCCTCCACCACTAGAAGCCAATAGCAGAAGATACCTGACATACTCAAAATTTCCAAATTAATAAAGTTATTGGTGAAAATGAAAAATATGTCTTTTATTTTACAGAAAAAAAAACTAAATGGACTTTTTGGCCAACCCAATACACTCCCACTGAGAAGGGAGACAGGTCAATTCATAAATAAAGTATCAGAGTGAGTGATGCAAGAGCCGAGTCTGAGAATGAGTAGCGTAACCCTTATGACAAAATCATCCAGCTCCTTACTGGGTCAGGCCAAGGTCTCCAGCCAGGACCTCCTGCTTTCCTTCAATTCCCTCCAGCCTCATGGCATGCTATTGGTATAGATGCCCCAAAGTATAAATATTTCACATTGGAGACCTTGTATTGAGGAAAAAAAAACTATTCCAGTGACTCAAATACTTTGTCCACAAAGAGAAAATCATCACCCTGAGAGTAAGTAACCCAAAGTTAAAACCCAAACCTAGTGGACCCTGAGATCAATTGGCAAGTGCCAGAGGTCAGCCTGGGGGTTGAGGGAGGGGAGACACAGCAGACACAAGCTTCCTTCTGTAAGTACATAGGAACTACCCCATGCCATGACTTTGAGTTCAAGCTTCCAAGGATGACTTGTATTCTAGAATATAAGGGGGAAATGGACTAACAGAAGAAAATTAAAATATTAAATACAAGGTAGAGAAGATTTATTAAAGGTAAGAGCAAAAATCTTTTGAGAGAAATAACATTTTTTATTTAAATTAGTTTACTGTTGTTCAATTACAGTTGTCTGTATTTTCTCCCCACCATTAACATTTTTAAGTGAAATTATTTTCAAAGGTATCATTTGCAATAATGAGGCAATATAGGTATTTCAGAGGGCAGATTAAAAGCCAATGAGATTAAAATGTTAAAAACACAAAAGTAAGCACTGAAAGTGGAAACCCATTGAGACAGCAAGTTTAAAGGATAAAGAACAAGAACAAAACTATAAAAGCTAGCCCTGGCTGGTGTGGCTCACTGGATTGAGCGCCAGCCTGTGAACCAAAGGGTTCCTTGCCAGTTTGATTCCCAGTCAGGTCACATACCTGGGTTGCAGGCCAGGTCCCCAATACAGGGCATGCAAGAGGAAACCACACATTGATATTTCCCTCTCTTTCTCCCTCCTTTCCCCTCTTTAAAAATAAACAAATAAAATCTTCTTTAAAAAGCTATAAAAGTAAAGAAGACTTCTGAAAAATATTTTCAAAGCAAAATAAAAGCAAAAATCTTAAATATCAGAGAGGTGATAGAAGGGGGCAAGGGGAAATGTAAGGGAAACTCTTTAAGCATAAATCAGGGTAATAAAATAAGCTGCTACTTTCTTTAGCAAGGTAACAAGCTAATTGGAGTAAGTAGAAAGACAGACGTGTTCCCTTGGTAATTTCTATTGTGATTTCCACTTTAACCTAAAATCTATTTTAGGAGGTGATTTTATAGATTTCTGATTTAATTGCATCATAGTCAAAGAATATGACTGTGTTATTAAAGTCAATATTTTATTTTTACTGAATTCATTGAGAAGATACTGATTAATACAATTATATCAGTCTCAGATATACAGTTCTATAATACATCATCTGTATATTGTGTTGTGTGCTCATTATCCCAAGTCAAGTCTCTTTTGTCACCATTTATCATACCTTTACCTTCTTCTACCTCCCCCTATCCACCTTTCCCTCTGGTAATCACCATACTGTTGTCTGTATCTATGAGGTTTCTTTGTTGTGGTGGTGGTGGTGTTGTTTTGCTTAATCCTTTCACCTTTCTCACACATTCCCCCAGTGTGTGGTGACTGTTTTCCGTATCTATGAATCTGTTTCTAGTTTGTTTATTTGGTTATTTTGTTCATTAGATTCTACATGTAAGTGAAACCAAATGGTATTTGTCTTTTTCTGACTGGCTTATTTCACATAGTATAAGAATTTCCAGGTCCATCCATGCTGTGACAAAAATTGATATTTCTTTTTTTATGCCCTAGTAGTATTCTATTGTCTAGATGTACCACAGTTTTTTATCCACTCATCTACTGATGGGCACCTGGGCTGCTTCCCAAGGTTGGCTATTGTAAATAATTCTGCAATGAACAAAGGGGTGCACATATTCTTTCAAATTAGTGTTTTGGGTTTCTTCTAATATATTTCCAGAAGTGGAATCACTAGGTCACAAGGAATTTCCATTTTTAATTTTTTGAGGAGACTCCATACTGTTTTCCACAGTGGTTGCACCAATCTGCATTCCCACCAACAGTGCATGAAGGTTCCTTTTCTCTGCATCTTTGTCCACATTTGTTGTTTGTTGATTTATTGATGATAGCCATTCTCACAGGTATGAGATGATATCTCATTCTGGTTTTAATTTGCATTTCTCTGATGATTAGTGACATTGAGCATCTTTTTATATGTCTATTGGCAATCTGTATGTCCTCTTTGGAGAAGTGTTTATTCAGATTCTTTGCCAATTTTTTAATTGTATTGATTTTTTTTGTGTGTTAAGTTATATAAGTTCTTTATAAATTTTAGATATCAACCCGTTACCAGATGTATCATTGACAAATGTATTCTCCCATCCAGTGGTTTGTCTTTTCATTTTGTTGATGGTTTCTTTTGCTGTGCAAAACGTTTTAGGTGATGTGGTCCCATTTGTTTATTTTTTCTTTTGTTTTCTTTGCCCAAGGAGACCTATCAGAAAAAAAATATTGCTACAAGAAATGTCCAACATATGGAATTAAGGTTGCCATTCAGCTGACCTTAAAATAGGGAGGTTATCCTGGATTATCTGATAATATTGGGCCTCATGTAATCACAATTTCCTTAAATGCAGGAGAGGAAGACAAAAGAGGGGGCCTAGAGAGACAGCAGCATGAGAAACACTTGACCCAACATGTTGATCTTGAAGATGGAGCCAAGGAATGTGGGCTCCATTTAGCTGGAAAGAGTAAGAAAATGGATTGTCCCTAGAGCTTCCAGAGGGAAGCTCTGCCAACACCTTGTTCTGGGCCCATTTTGGACTTCTGGACCATAAAATTGTAAGATAATAAATTTGTGTTATTTAAGCCAAAAAAATAAAAGAGAAGAATAAAAGAAATGTCTGAGATTTTACTGCCAATGTTTTCTTCTAGGATTTTTATGGTTTCAAGTCTTACATTTAAGTCTTTAATCTATTTTAAGTTTATTCTTGTGTATGATATAAGAAGGTGGTCTAATTTCTCTTTTTGCCTGTCCAATTTTTCTAAAACAACTTATTGAATAGATTGTCTTTACCCCATTGTAGTTTCTTGCCTCCTTTGTCAAATATTAATTGACCATGAAGGTGTTGGTTTATTTCTGTACTCTCTATTCTGTGCCATTGATTCATATGTCTGTTTTTATCAAGTACCCTGCTGTTTTGATTATTCTGGGCTTATAGTATAGTTTGATATTAGCTAGTTTGAGGTGTTCTTCTTTCTCAAGATTGCTGTGGCTATTAGGGGTCTTTTGTGATTCCATATAAATTTTGGAATGTTTGTTCTAGTTCTGTGAAATATGCCATTAGTTGTGTTGAATCTATAGATTGTTTTGGGTAATATGGACATTTTAATGATGTTAATTCTCTTATCTATGAACAGGGTATATGCTTCCACATATTTGTATCTTCTTGAATGCCTTATACTTTTCCAAGTACAGGTCATTTACACCCTTGGTTAAATTTATTCCAAGGTATTTTTTTATATAATTGTAAATGGGGCTGTTTTCTTAGTTTCTTTTTCTGATAGTTCATTATTGGTGTATAAAAATGCAATGGATTTCTGGATATTAATTTTGTATCCTGTTACTTTACTGAATTCATCTATCAGTTCTGGTAATTTTTTGGTGGACTCTTTAGGGATCTCTGCATACAGTATCATGTCATTTGCAAATAACGACTTTTTACTTCTTGCTTTCCATTTTGGGTGCCTTTTATTTCTTCATTTTGTCTGATTGCTGCAGCTAGAACTTCCAGTAGTAAGTTGAATAAGAGGTAAAAGTAAACATCCCTGCCTTGTTCCCAATCTTCAGGGGACGCCTTTCAGTTTTTGCCCATTGAGTATGAGGCTGGCAGTAGGTTTGTCATATGTGGCCTTTATTACATTTAGGTATGTTCCCTCTGTTCCCACTTTGCTAAGAGTTTTTCATCATAAATGGGTACTGGATTTAATCAAATGCTTTTTCTGCATCTATCAATAACATGTGGTTTTCCTCCTTCATCTTGTTTATGTGGTATGTCACACTTATTGACTTGCAGATATTGTATGAAAGATGCAGTTTCAAATTATCAGTTTCATCCAGAATGTCCAATTTGTTAGCATATAGTTATTTGTAATATTTTCTTACAATCCTTGTATTTCTGTGGAGTCAGTTGTTGCTTCTTCTTCATTTCTGATTTTATCCATTTGGGCCCTCTCTTTTTTTTTCTTGATGAGTCTGGTTAAATGTTTGTCCATCTTGTTTATCTTTGCAAAGAGCCAGTTCTTTGTTTCATTGATGTTTTGTATTATTTTAGGCTCTATTTCATTTATTTTTGTTCTGATCTTTATTATTTCCTTTATTTTACTCACTTTGGGCTTTGTTTGTTGTCCTTTTCCTAGTTCCTTTAAGTGTAAATTTAGATTGTTTGTTTGAGGGGGTTTTGTTTTTGTTTTTTTGGTTTCTTGAGGTAAGCCTGTACTATGAATTTCCATCTTAGGATTGCTTTTGCTTTGTCTCATAGGTTTTAGGTTGTTGTGTTCTGATTTTCATTTGTTTCAAGGCACCTTTTGATTTATTTATTTTTAACTCATTGTTAACCAATCATTTTTAATAACATGTTATTTAAATTTCATGTCTATGTGTGTGTTTCAGGTTTTTTATGATTAATTTCCAGTTTTATATCATTATGGTCAGAGATGATGCTTGATATGATTTCAGTCTTCCTAAATTTGTTGAGACATTTTTTGTGTCTTAACATATGGTCTATCCTCGCAAATGTTTCATGTGAATTTGAAAAGAATTTATATTCTACTACTTTAGGATGAAATGCTCTGAAGATATCAATTAAATCCATCTGATCTAGTGTGTAATTGAAGGCTGCTGTTTCCTTGTTGATTTTCTGTCTGGAAGATCTATCCATTCATGTAAAGTGGAATTAGTTTTTAAATATTCAAAATGTGCTTAAAAATAATGTATAATCTCTATTAGGTGCAGGAATTCTAATTAAACCAACTTTTAATCTAGTTAAACCAATTTTTAATTGTGCTATTGAAATCCTTCATATCTTTATTTTTTATCAGTTTTATCTTTTGATTTCCTTATAAATTTTACTTGTAATTTTATTAGTTTCTGTTGTATATTTGAGGCTGCATTTTATATAACATACAAATTCATCATTGCTCCTTTGTGCAGGATTTTTCTTTTTTTGAATATTCCTTTTTACCCCAAATAATAAATCATTGCCCTAAAATTTGTCTGCAAATTTAATTTTTCCACTTAAACTTTCTAATTTAATTTTTGAGTATTCTATGTCATTTTTAAGTATGTCTCTTGTAAATAACGCAAAGCTGAATTTATTTTTAAAAATAAAATCTGAAAATTTATGTCTTTTAAAGACTTTTAATTATTTACATTTATTGTGATTACTGAGCTGTATTTCTAGTGTCACATTCTTATGGTTTGGGCTTACCATAATTTTTTCCTTTGTTTCTTCTTTTTTCCTTTCCTAACTTCTCTTAAATTTTGGTAATGTTTCCTTTATTCCTTCTTCTTTCCTTGGCTGCTTTGGAAGGATACACTGTTCTGTTCTTTTAATTTTACTCTTCAATTTTTAACAATCATAATTAACCATAAATAAGAAAGTTAAATTTATTCAGTGTCTCCTCTTTTCCTCGTCCACCACTTACCACCCCCTGCCTAGCAGTTTGGTGGGCACCTGTATGTACCACTCTCTGTTTTTCCCAATCTTGAACCAAATATTATATTGGTGACTCAGAATGTCCTTGTTACAGTGAAGGAGGTATCTCCAATTCAGTCATCTTCTAGGCATCAGACAGTTTGGCCCAGGTCCTGGTGACAAAGCTGGGTCTGTTTCCTCCCACATCCCTGGTGTTTGTATAAGACAGAGGTCCCTAAACAAAATAAGCAAGCAGCACTTAAGTTCCTTCAGCTTCTGTCACTGTAGGGGGAGCCCCATTTCAGCACTTAGCTTCACACAGTAAACCCTCCAAGTAAAGTGCTTTTAGTGCCCAGGACTTTGCAGAATATAAACTCCCAACCAGAAGGCCCATGACTTCAGCATGTCCCTCTGAGGTGCGTTTCTGTTATATGTCTGAACTATGGAAATTTTGACTTGTTTTCAAATGTATCCATGATCTGTTAAAATTTTCCTTTTGTATGTCTATCACTGACGTATGATGGTTTTGGAAAAAATTTACTGTGGGACTGGTAAATTTAAAATATCTGAACCTTGGCAAAACAACCAAAAGTCATTCATAGAGGAGCCAAAAATGTGGATAAAAAGTTTCTCTAAACCTGGGTCACCTGGACCAACAACAGGTATTATTTGACTTAAATTTATTTGTCAATCTGATGTATAAAATAAGCATGCTTTGCTGTTTTAATTTGTATTTTTTAATTACAAATGAAATTAAACATCTTTTCATATGGTTAAAAGTTGGGGGTGATCTTTTTCTTACTGATTTGTAAGGTAGTAGGTAAGCAATGCAAGTGAGCCTAGTGGCCCTCCCTGTGGGGCTGCTATTGTCGTTTCCTTGTCCTGCATTTATGGAGAAGATAATACAGCACCTTTATTAATAAATCCAGGGGATACTCCTCTGTTCACAGGTATCTCAACTTTTACCTGTGAGGGCAGTAATGGTCATTATACAAACAGCCTCAGGGCCCTAGGACAGAATAAGTGGAAGAAATCTTGCTCCTAGAAATTTCGGAAGAACACATTGATAATCAATGTCCAGTATAAATGATAGTGTAGCATTGTACAGTGGGCAAAAGCATGAGTGTTAGGGCCAGTAGCTTGAGTCTGAACACTGTCTGTGCCACTATGACTTATAAGACCTAGGGCAGATTGGGGAACTTCTCTGAGCTTCAATTGTCCAATCTGCAAAATGAGGATAATAGAATCATCCTATTAAATGAGTAAATAGTCACAAAGTGCCTAGTCTATAGCAAAAGCTACATTAGTGTTTGTGAAGTTAAAATACATCAGATACAGGACTTTCCTTAATTACCGGGCCACGTCATTTACTGTCAACCATGATTAATGACTGATAGAAATCTGTATCTCCAGTCTACAGTTTCTCTGCAAACTCGGCTATTTATTTCCAACTGCCTATTGGTTGGCTGTATATGGTTGTTCCACCAACACCTCAATTGCAGGAAGTCCAAAACTAAATCACCTTGTCCTGCAAACCTACCTCTCCCCCATGCCCATTTCTTGGTCATCAGTATCATCATCTACACCAAAAGACATCTTTGAATCCTCCTAGAGCTCCCTCTCTACTTCACTCCCGTACTCCTCCAGCTTCCTTGATCTTCAACACACTAACCACCCCATTCCAACAAGACCAAGTCTTGGTAGTGTTCTCTGTGTTGTACCCATCCTTGGTTTCCATCCCCTCTGCTACCTACCAACTTGGTCCCAGACCTCTTCAAGTTTTTTAGGAAGGAAGAAGGGAGAATGATATTGAAGCAATAACAATGCCCACTAAATAGCAGTACACATTTCTGTCACTGAAAGCAAACAACTCTCTACCCAGTAACCCCATCACACTGAAGGCAGGTCCCTTGCATCATCTTCCCAATGATGGGAAGGACAGCTCTTTCAGGCCAGAGCCAAGGGAGAATATCTGACTGCTGAGAAAAGCCCAATAATGTAAACAGCCACCATGAACAGGAAACAATGTGAACAAATATTTTGGAGTAGGGCCTGGGGCTTAAGTCATGGGAGAATATATTCTGAAACCACAGCCTATCTAGATCCCCTTTTTTTTCTTTTTCCCATATATTATTTGATTTAGAGTATTTGATTTTAAAATGTCAAAGGTTTCAACAACTCTCTTTCAAAGTGTTGCAGAAATTTTTACTCCCACCAAAGTGTTGATAGAAAAGTGTTGATATATATGTTTCTCCAAACTTGGGTCACCTGAGCCAACACCGGGTATTTTTTTACTTAAATTTTTTGTTAATCTGATGCATCAAATAGGCATGTTTTGTTGTTTCGATTTAGATTTTTTAATTATAAACAAAATTAAACATCTTTTCATATAGTTAAAAGTCTTTTTTGGTGAACTTTTGCTTACTGACTTATAAGAGCTCTTTGTATATTAAGACTATTAACTCTTTGTGAAAGGGTAAAGTAGTTACAGTTACCCTTTATGTAAGATAATACAGCACCTTTATCATGTGGAGTAGTTACCCCTTATGTAACTACTTTATCAAAAGTAGTTAAGAAACTACTTTTCTCATTTTGTTTTTTCTTCTTTTTGTAGATTTTTTCTAGACAACTTTTCATTTCTCTGTTATAAAATACAGTAATCTTTCATTTATGATACATTGATTTCATGTTTTGCTTGCTCAGGACTTTAATGATTTGCAGATTTCAAGTCTATGTAAAGAATGTCACTGGTAGCTGCTGCCCCTCTCCTTCCACCATCCATCCCAAGCCGTCTGGTTTCTATCCTCATCGTCTGAGACCTTCCTCCAGCAGAGCAGGTACTCCATGGAAGACCTCCATGATTATAACTTTGTCATAAACTGAGAGTCTGTCTTCTGCCAGGTAGTGTTTGACTCTGGGGATAGAAAGACTGAGAGGTGATTGAGACCTAGGCCCTGCCTGCCAGGAGCTCAGAGTCTAGCTATGTGAACAAATACGTTGCAGAAAGTATATGATGAAAGTCTGTACAGGGTAGAGTCAGACTAAAACAAAATATAACAAAACCAGATGAAAAATTTTAAACAGGTAGCAACTTTTAATTGGAGCTTTGAAAGCAGAACAGGTTTCAAGCAGACAAAGCAGGAGTGGATTGAGGAAGGGTGCTCCAGACAGAGGGACTGTCTGAAGTCCAGTGGGTGACTATAGCAATGGGAAGTTGATTACAATGGGGAATTAGTCAAATAAACAAATACAATAAGAATTATGGCAGCCAATTTTCTCAGTTGGAGTAAAGAAGTAAAAATGTGGAAAGGCAGAAACTAGTATGAAATCCTTGGTGTTTTGGAATTGGAGATGGTGTGAACTCATGGAAATAGATGTATACAGAGATGTGTGCCTGAACCTCGGTGTAGTGGTAGATACAAATGCAAATGAAAGTAGGTATACTAGGATATACTTCCTTGCCCTGTCCAGTGAGAGAACTGAAAAGCAATAGTACCCAGTAGCAATAAGAACACTTAGTACCAAAATGTTGACTTCTAAATATCATTCTGTACTAAAAGGAGCCAGGACTTTTTGGAGAAATGGCTGGTTTGATAACTCAAGCAGGGAAAGGACAAGATGAATCTGGAACATCTCAATCTACTAGGAAGTAATGAAGTGTACCCAAATTAGGGGATATTTTAAAAGGACACAGAAATCTGCTCAAAGGGGCTCTTATTGACAAATTAGGGATACTCTGATTATCAAAATAAATAATAATAGTTACAGGCTGTAAACCATACTGATATAAGCACAGTTAATTATATTAAAAATGTGATGCAGATGTATAAATTCACATTGTCTCAGAGTACTTCCCTGTAAGATACTTATTAATTACAAAAGATAATAGGTAACTCTACAATGGAGAAGCTGGCAGATACAACTTTAACCAAGTGATCAAAATAAGCATCTTCATGATTAAACAAATTAACTCATATGCCAGGTGATAGGACTCAAGGAGAAAAACATAGCATCACCCCTGTGCTATTCCCTCCAAAGATGCAAAACTCAAATCAAATCATGAGGAAACACCAGGTAAAACCAAACTTTATAAAATAACTGGTCTGTACTCTCTTTAAATGTTGAAGTAATAAAAGTCAGGGATCCTATAAAGGACATTATTGGAATGAGTAGCAAAACTTTGGAGTTTATGGATAAGAATTTGTAGCAGAATGTCTTTGTTCATAGGAATAAATTACTCTGGTGAACGGAACTTCTGGTTGACAAATTACTCTTAGAGGGTTCAGAGAAAAACGGCTTTACTGTTCTTCAGCCTTTCTCTAAATTTGATTGTTTCAAAAACAAAAAAAAAAAAATAGAAATAAAAGTGAAAATTCTGGAAAAAAACTTTTCTTTCTCACTGGATAATGTCACGCATTGAGGTGAGATCCAGAGCACTGTGATCATCCCACTCTGAGCCTCAGAGCAAAGCAGAGCCAAGAGGATGCATGCAAATGGATTCAGAATCACTGGATCAAGTCAGTTCAGAACCCAGCCTTGCTCAGGACTTCCAGTTATGAGAGGTATTACAATTCCTTCTTTTAGTTAAGCTAGTTGTGTTAAGTTTTCAATTATTTGTCACCAGAAGCCTCCTGACTTATTCATAGTCATTTAAAAATGATGCCATGGCCTTTTTTTT
>PVKM010024936.1:0-19780 GCA_004027735.1 Carollia perspicillata
TACTGTTTGTAATCAAAACTTGTCTAGAGAGTAAACAGTTCCAGCTGTGTTTTTAAACTACACTGAAATGTACTGCTTTTATTTGATTTAGGGTTGCAAAGTCCTTGATGAAAAAAAAAACACACCCAATTAACCATTTATATCTTGCCACTCATATAAACTACAGAAGAATATTAAAAAGAAACACTGTGATACTTATTGAGATATGTTACGATGACAATTGTCATATGGTTCATGTCCAGTTTATTCCTATACATGAAAGGAAAAAAGTATAGCCTGCGGATTTACAATGTTAGTCACAGGTTACCTAACATTGAAGGTAACTTTTGGAGGTTAATAAAAATGTTTAACCTCCAAAATAAATAAAGAAGGAGTAAAAAAATTTAACCTCCAAAATAAAGGTTTAGAAAATATTCATTATAGACATCTGCCATTTCTTATTTATTAAATAACTCAATAAATACTATACTCCAAGGACTAAACTCGAACCACATAAATATAATGCCATGTAGAACAAAGTACCTACCTTTATAGAGTTTACATTCAAGTGGAAAATATAGACAGTAGCTATATATTTAAAAGTCTAATGCAGTATTTCATCAGTTCTTATTTTGAAGAAGAAAAATAAAGATGCTAAAAATAGGCCTTTCTGAAAAAGTTACATGAATAACAACTTTTATGTTATTATCTAACTTTAATAAAATTTGTACACAAAATATTACATCCAAATAGAAGGATGGCTAAGAGGATGAAGGTGAAGGGAGGGAGAGAGAGACAGAGAGACACAGAGACACAGAGAGAGAGAGAGGTATTTTGATAGATCTATTTTATACCGTCAGTTATTTCTCAAAGGGTAGATTAAGAAGTTTGGCTTATGTAGGTAATATTAAAAACCCTATATGGACCAAATGTCATTTAATTCACAAACTTTTACCTAAAAGTATTGAATATAAATGCTTTATTTTCTTTTAAACCCTGCAGTTACTATTTTTTTTTAAAATCTGTCTTATGGTTCCTTCCTTAAATAAATAGACCATAACAGCCTATAGGGAAAGCTAGCCATATAATTTTTTTCTGAAATAAAGACAGGTATTAAGAATGATTTTGGTACCACAGTGGACAACATATACAGATAAGGGGGTCTTTATTTTGTAGTTTATAGGAAATATTAAAAATAAAGATAGCTATGAAATCTAAACTCAGAGAAGAACTTAATAGATTATTTAGTCTGAACCTTATTAAATGGCTACATTTATATTCTTTTTAAAAATTTTTAAGAAAGACTTTCAAGCCACACCAATTACTTATAATTAACAAAGCTAGAATTTGCTCCTCCAAAGTCTTCATATTTTCCTGTTGGGAACTGTCCTGCCTTGTTTCAGAAGCTGTAACCCCCCCATGGCTAAGGCTGAGTGAGCGACCTTTGGACTATAAGCCACTAAGGAGACAAAGCTTATCTTCCTGGCAGAAGTGCTGCTTCTGCTTCTTTTACTTCATCCATAACTGGCCCCCAATGCTTGATCGGTTAGCCAATGACAGATAAAATTCCCCAAGGGGGGAATAACCTAAGACAGGCACGATCATGTGGAGGCCCCAGGTAAGGACTCAGAGGGCTTCAGCAAAAGGGGGTGATGGACCCTCGTCCTTCAGCTTTGACATAGCCTGAGTCCTCATTCTGTCTGGCAAAAGTCTCCTAATCTCTTGGCTGCCCTACTTTCACTGCCTGACTTAAGCCTGAAACAATGACAGAGGGTGGTGCAGCCCTGTGCTGGAAAGGGCGGTTCCCCGGGTTATCAGGCCTAAGAAAGAATACGTAAAATTCTGTGAAACCTGCTTTTCTAAGAATGCTCTCAATTAAATGATAAGGGTCTGAGCAGGAAATGAGTTTGTTTCCCAAAGTTTTATAGCCCTTTAGCTAACAGACCCTGACTCAGAATAGGGCTTCAGAGTTCTTTATATGCTGTCTATTGTTTGATCCTTACTGCCTGACCATGATTAATGAGCTTTACCCATATTCCTGTGCAAACTGAACCCAATAAGGTCTGTCAAGGCAAGGGTTAGGGTGCTCTCCCCTTGAGGGAGTGGCCGTGCAGTCCCTTTTCCCCCACAGGACTTGGTAGTCCATGTGAATTTGTTTTGTATCTTATCCATAATGCTACGGACACTGTGGGCCAGTGTCCATGTTATTTTTCCCCATACTATTTTATTTTTCTGAAATATTGCAAGCAAAATTTTTTATGTGGATGATTGTTATTCATGCTTTAAAACTTAAGGCATTCATGCAGAAGTCTTCACTAACCTCAAATGCTTATTTACCAACTTCTACTTTTTTTTCTCACGTGTAGGGGCTTCCTTTGTATAGCTTGTCCCTACAATAGTATTTGATAACTATTTTCATTATATGTTTACCTACCGTTGGCTTCAACAGACTGTTGACTTCTTGAGAATTAAGAGCATCCTTAACTATTATTTTACATCAGAAGTTAAATTTATGTCAAAGTAATGCGATAAATGTAATTGAGGTCTCTGGCAAAGTCTCTCAAGCAGCTCAAAAATGGTTTGAGAGAGGAAGTAAAGGACAGTGGCATGGATTTTTTGTGTGGTTCAGAGGTGAGACATGGAGGAGGGTTCATGCAGGAAGGGGTTGAACAATTTGAACACTTCACTCTAAGGCAGGCCTGCTTATCATCTCAATCAGCTGTGGAACACCAGGAAGAGGGTGGGGTGGGGTTTCAAGCTGTCAGCAGGCAGACATAAAAAACTGGACCACACAAGGAGTGCCTGTAAAATCTTAGAAATACAGACTAGAAAATTGAATTTTCTACTTGCCACCAGAAAGAGAAGCCATCAGGTTGAAAGTTACTGTTCTTTTGTCTTTCCATAATAACAATATGGAAAATATTATTAAGCTCATAAAGGATTTTCTTTTTGAGTTTGACGTATGGAACTAACATATAATGCAGTAGATTATTCATTTCAGTGTTGGGGGTTAACATGATTTAAAATAACAATAAAATATATCTTTGCAAGAATTATATTACTCCAATCAGAACTGTATTTAGCATGCCAGTCATTCACAGTGTAGTTTACCAGTCTAAGAACAAAGTTGGCATTTATAAAGAACAATACAAATAATTTAGAATTCATTATTACATTGTGTACAGATGAATTATTGTTGTTGCCTATTAGTCTGCTTTATTCCTACTAAGACAACAGTGATAAAAATCTATTCCTTAAACCACAAACTATAAATTTTGTTTTCATTTTGGTTCAATGGGCTCATGATTTTCTGAGATGAGTACCTGTTTTTGTAAAAACTATACTTTATTTTTAAAGTCACTAATACTTTAAAAATCACTTTGGCAAAAAATAACTGTAGGTATTCTAGTTGTGCATGTATGAGTATGAGTAATTTGTAGGTTCTTTTGTAACACTATAACTATATCTGCATTTTAAAGTTGCATGAAAGCTTTATGATTATTAATTATTCAAGAAATTGAAAGATTATTCAGGGGAATAAATCATGATGTCATAAAACTAATATTTGGGGAGGAAGTGACCAAATCTTTCCTCATTCTTTCTATTGTTACTAATAAATTGGGATTTCTGTGGTCTTAAAATCTTAAGTAATTTTAAAGTTTTAGTGTCTTTAATAAAATGAATAAATACATAATAATGGTAATTTATAAAAATCAAATAAATGACAGATTTTATATGCTTAGAGATTAAAAGAGCTTCTGTCTCCATGGCGAACTTCATTTCAGGTAAATGGCTGGTTTCCTTACTACGTATGCAATAAAGTGTCTATCTTCTGAATAATTTGCTTGAAAACAAGTTCATCGTTGGAGAAGAACCAGTACAGTAACACGAGATGGTGAGGAGATGAGCCACCTCTGAGAAACTTGTTAGAATTGCCACAATTCAGGATGCAAATGATTAGGAGAGAATCCTCAACCATTCTGTAGTTTAATCATTTTTAATAAAAAGGGTCTTTTTCCTTCTAAGTACTTAGTGACACTTTTCTTTTTTACATCAAAACCTCTGTGCAAGTGAATTCAGCAGCTCTTTCCTGTGAAAATCTAGCCGTATGTACTACACACAGCTTCTCAATGTCCCTGCCATTCACTCATAAGATGATTCTGTCTGCCATCCCTTATTCCTCAGACTAGATCTGCTTCTGGTTCTCTTCCTTAAGGAAGAGCCTTCTACGGAAAGGCATTGCTCACCTGCCCATTGCTGTCTCGCATAGTGATTCGATCGGGGCATGTTGGTGGGGGGGTGGTAGTAGCAGTGGGATCAACAGAACCTCTTTCTCAGAATTATTAAACTTAATGTTTATGTATCATTGGTCCATTTACAAACACTTTTAAATTAAATATGTGTCTGAGCCCATTTGTTACTCTCCCAGTGGTATACAAATGTCAGCGTATTTTCATAAAATTACTTTTTTAAGTCAAGATTTCATTTTTCTCCCCATTCTGAAAAATATCTGTGAAGAAAGGAGAATGTTATTATTTGCTCTTTTTCATAGTCAAATGCTAAATCTTTTGTGCATTTAATGTAAAGTTACTGTTTCTTTTGGAAAGACTGTTCTGGGATTTGTAATTTATCAATATTGTTCAACAAAATGTGTAGTTTTTACAAAGCTATCATTGTTGTCTTAATATTTACAATGAAGAAGAACACTGTTAAGATGTTTGGTCCGTGGGAATGTGAAATTATTGGCATTATTTTATGAGAAAATACCAATTAAAATTAAATAATTTTGACATTAATACAGTTGTATATTCTAGACCAGTATTTTAACTAAAATAACTACAGTCATGGCACTGTGTGTGTGTGTGTGTGTGTGTGTGTGTGTGTGTGTGTTAGGACTATAAATGTTGGGAAGGAGGGGGTTTGGGGTTTTTTTTAGACTAAAAAGAATATTGCCTGTATTAGTGGAAGAGTCTCCTTGGTTTAGCATTTATCTTGCTTTAATTTAACCAAAATCAAGTAATTTCACTCCATACTGGTTTTATTCCAAGTCTTGCAAACATCCCCATCGGCGAGCTTTAATTAACCCATGTTATCCTTTATTAGCCAAGAGAGCCTTACTGTTTTTCCGTGCATTTTATTTTGACAATATTCATTTGCTATTTTATTGCCTGGCTATTTGGAGCATTCTGCAATTCAGCCAGTCTTATGCAATAAAGCTGCCACAAATTTCTCATTGCCACACTCTGGGAAAAAATACTAAACGGTCACACACACACACACACACACACACACACACACGATCCATGCAAATGGAGAACAGCAGACAAATAAATATATTTAATAAAAATATATGTTCAAAAACAGATTACCTAAGTTAGAAGTGAGCCCTTCAGTAAAAAAAAGTTCTTTAAATGTGTTCACACTTTGAAATTTTTTATATGTAATATAAAAAATAATCATGAAAAGTAAACATTTTGATTCACTTCAATATGTAATTTTCCAGCTGTTGTTTTTTCAATTGCAGAGTAACAAATATGAGACCAAGCCTTAGAAGTAAAATGAAACTAGTATGTGGTCTATAACTTCTTGGTTTCTCTCATCCATTTCTATTGTCATGCTAGCTAACCAAGCAGGTTAAGAATATAGAAAATCATCCACAAACCGTGGCAGGTGTTCAACCTGCATACTTCAGAGCTGTCAGAGTGGAGCATCTCAATCAATTTTGACATACCCGGCTATTTCCTTTTATGTCCTAGCTTCTCCAAATAATATCATTTCTTAGGTATCATTTTAGGGCCACAGGCTTATTTCTCCCCCCAACATAAAGAAAAGTTGTATCTCTTCGCATGCCCTTTCTACCATTAGTCTGACAGAAAATTATGTATCAAATAAGCTACCTCATCTCAAAATGCTGTATTGAAAATAAAGGTACAGGTAGGGGATCCATTAAAAACAGCATATTTATCACTTGTAAAAATAATTTCTTATGAAGATTTTAAAGTGTTTTAAGAACTTAAAATAAAGTCAATAAAAAGGTAGCATGCCTGTTATTTGAAAGAATGTTTTCTAAATATCACCAATTATTTATCCATGTATAAAAACACTCAGGAAGAAATTGAACAACCACATTGCTATTTTTGATACCAAATATGCAGTTTGGGAAGTTTTTAGTAACATTTTCTAAAGTTAGAGATGCTTTATTCAACCATATCCAGTCTACTCATAAGCCAAAGAAAGGCATTTTTGTTAGTTTTTTTTTAATCTCTAGCATTTCTTTTTAATATCTCTTAGAGTTTCCATCTCTCTGCTTACATTATTCTGTATGTTCTTTTATGTTGTCTGCTTCTTCCATTAGAGCTCTGTGATGTTTCATTTTAAAGTTGGCTGTCTGGGAATGCCCAGTTACCGGGTAAAACCCTGTCTGGGTGATGCATGGGTGAGGGTGTTGCGGGAAAAGATTAGCGCCAGAATTGGTCGGCTGTCTTTTCATCCTCACCACACTGCAGGTGGGTCTGATCCAATCACTCTAGGCCTTCAGCAGACCAACAAGGTGGAGAAAGAGACACTTTGCTTTTTTGCTTGAGCTGGGGCATCCATCTTCTCGTGCCCTCAGAAAATGGCATTATGTTTCCTGGGTCTTTGGACTCAGGACAAGACATACGAGTTCCCAGGCCATTGGACTCAAACTGGGGCTCATACTGACTCCTCTGGTTCACAGGCTTTTAAAGTTGGACTGAATTACACCATGGGGTTTCTTGGTTGTTCTGATGGCAGGTGTTGGTACTTTTGGCTTCCATAATCATGTAAGCAAATAGCTATCATAAATTTCTCTTTGGTTCTCCCTGGAGAACATAGACTAGTACAAGCTCTTCACATATTGATTTTTTTAATTATATGGTATGTTAATTCTTTACTTTAAGGCTTTATATACTCTGCTTAATATTATTTATGGTTGCTTATTCCAATGTGAAAAAATATATATTAAGAAACTTGGCTACTATTATGTTTTTGAGTAAATATTATATACATGGCAATTTTTTGAGACATGAATGTGATGATATGTATTTTTTTTTTAATTTAATTTTATTTATCCTTAGATGGGAAGAGAAGGAGAGAGGGAGAGAAATATCAATGTATGGTTGCCTCTTGCACGTCCTCTGCTGGGAACTGGCCTGCAACCCAGGCATGTGCACTGACTGGGAATAGAACCGTGGCTGTTTGGTTCCCAGGCCCGCACTCAATCCACTGAGCTACACCAGCCAGGGCCGATATGTATTTTTTCTAAGTTTCTACCTAGATGATGCTTTCACATTTAGGAAATTGTTGGTGGTCTCAGTGAGTAGGAGGATGACTGCCAGCCCCTTCTCAAGAAGCTATCCTGACTGCCAGAATTTGTGAACATGGTAGCATACTTGGTGAAGGGAGATTCATGTTACTAGTTAGCTGACCTTAAAACAGGGACACTATCTGGATTGTAAGGGGAGAGGTGACGCAATAATAGAGGTCCTTAAAAGTGGCAGGTGGAAGAGGAGGGGAGAGTTGGAAGGAGATGCGGCACTGGGAGAGAGGGGCCCAGAAACCAGCTTCCCTGGCTTTGAAGATAGAGGGCGGGGGCTGTGGACTCAGGAAGCAGGGCCTCCTCTAGACGCTGGAGATGCAAAGTGACAGTCTCCCTCCGCAGCTGGCGCAGACCTTCCAGCACCATGATTCTAGTCCAGTGTGACCCATGTCAGACCTTTCACCGGCAGAACTCTAAGACAATGGATTTGTAATCTTTTCATTCACTACATTTGCAGTGACTTAGGGTAGCAACGAGAAACTGATGCAGTTATACGCTAATCTACTTTTCTAAAGAATGTGAAGCAGAGGGAAATATGATTTTTGTCATTTAGTTTCCCTTTTAAAATACGAGACAGATATTGTCAGGGTGCCTTGAGCTAAGTTCTTGAGACGAGGTTGCCACCATCTGTAACTATGTGCATTATGTCAGTGCACATCATATATGCAAATGTATATATAAAATGTATATACTAGGGGCACTGCAGTCTTACGGTGACAGGGATGGGTCTCCAGAATGTGCCAGCAGGGGGTGCTCACGTATAGGGCAATAAAGCTCCATCTGACACACGCCATCTGAAAGCACGCACCAGCAGTGCCACATCTCTGCATAAATCTTCTGAAGAAAAATTCAGAAACAATGACTGAAAATACGCCAACCAGAAAAATCAATATTTTGCATTTATTTTTGAATATTTATTCCATGTATGAGTAAATGTTAAAGATCAACAACTTTACCTGTATTAAATTTATCTTTGCTATATTTTCATCATCATGATGGAGTGTCTACATTTCTATATTACCAAGTTATTAAGGTGGAAGACCATATTGTAGCTGGTGTACTGCAAACTTCAGGTAGAATTCTAGATAGTTATTGTGCATGGATATGGCATGGAAGTATTTTAGCAAAATTACTGGAATTTATTGTCAAGCAAATTGCCATCTTAGTGATTTCCTCTATGTTTTATGATCTTGTAGTCATTGATTAAAATGTTTTTAAGCTTTTATTTTAGAATTTCCCTAAGCAATAACTCAGGAATATTCCCAGAATATTAGGCTTAACCTATTCTTATTTTCCTCTCCATTGCTCAATTTATTTCTCTACTATTTCTACATGCATTCACATGAAAGTTATTTAGCTTTATTATTCATGTTGTTGATGAAATTTGTTTCAAAAATGAAATGTATTTACATAAAGTCAAGTCTTACCCTAAATTAGGATGTCCAAAGAATGAAAGCAGTTGCATAAAACAATTTCAAGAGAAAAATTTCCACACACATACACCCCCCCACACACACACAGGCAAAGCATTCTACCATAAATGAAGTCAATCCAATTCCTGTACACCAGAAGCTTCCCTGATGCCTGCTGCAATGTCTACGCACAGTGTGAGTGCGACTGTGCAAGCCACAGCTCAGAGGTGCAAGCTGAGCCCAGCCCCAAGGACTGAGTGAACTAGGGTTTGCCTGCAGTTCTTGACCTGGTTTAAACGTGTTCCATGATTCCCAGATAATAAAGTGTGTTCTCCGTTCCTTGTAACCGACCCTCTGAGTTATACCCGTGTTTTAATAACCCGTTATTGATGTCTACCCACACTTCAGCGTATCCATCTTGTTCCTTAGTCAGTCACTCTATCTAGGACAAAGTTGTCCTCTTGCTTAATAAAGTCATGTTTTTTTTTTTAATTGTCACCTATTTAAATGCGTTTTAGTAACTCATAGCTACATGTTGTTTTCCATGCTTTTCATCATCCCAGAAAATTCCTGGCGGCCCATAAATAGGAGACTGATGTGGAAAGCGGCTGCTCCAGGGCGCCTCATATTTGCTGCGCTGGCCTCTCCTCGGCCACCGAGATCTATTGCGCAGGCTCATCAGAGACCAGACTTGCTTCTCTGTACAGTGAAATCCAAGATTACTACGATGAGAGAATCCTACATGTATTTGGGTGTGCTTACTTTTCTTAAGCAAAGAGGTAAGTACAAATATTATCTGTAGCCATTTAAAATAGATTCTGTGGAGAGTTTAAATAAAAGTGGGATATTTATAAATAGCACACTGTTTGAAGAGAAGTGTTTCAGCTCATTCAAACTCATCAGGGCATTGGCTAATATTTAAATAAGCAGAAAACCAAATTAATGCTCAATCAAATCCAGCTTTGTTGCATGTCAGGCAGTGGGAACTTGTTTTTAATGAGTTAATAACTCTGAGAGTGTCTCCAAGTACACACTAATAGGCTGCATTTTTTTCATTTGTTCTGCTTATCACAAGGGTGGCTAACGTCCTGTCTGCTTCAGCGATGGACTTCTTTCAGAGTGTTTTGACCTTTTAGTCAATTTGGAATGCTTTTTACCGCTTTGCCACAATTAGGAGAGATTGATCAGTTACTAGGTAATGGTCCTACCTTCTAGAATGCTCCTTTGTACATCTGGGTCAAGACTGTTCCCAAACAGCCAAACACATGTTTTATTGGTTTAACATTGCAGGTGGTTATATCGCTTCCACAGAAGAGCTTTTACTTTCTTTAATTTCAGTGTGGAATCTGGCAAGCGAAATGATAATCAATCACATTTGTTCGGTCGCTTTTTCAAAGCCTGGATGTTACACTGTGAAAAGCTTCCACTGAGCAGACACAGTGGGATTTCATCAGGGATTTTATTAAGCAGACTCTGTGCTGGCTTAGAATGATTTAATTTGCAATGCACACACACCACAGACATCACCGTTGCAGAAGAACCTATGGCGTATGAAATATCAATTTACCTTTTTTCGAGATCCAATCATTTTAAATAGGTGTTGTGTCTGAGGGGCAATTCACAAGGGGGATAGGAAACGGAGCGATGAAACAACAAGCAGGTGCGGCAAGTGAATGCCTCCTCACTGGGTATTTGAAATCAGGAAAGTCAAAGCATTGACTGTCCTCTGTTATTCCTACAGCTGCAAGATGTCATAGAAAATGCACCGGCCTTGGATTCAGGAGTCTAGGATTCTCTTCATGGTTCTGTGCCTCAATGGTGAGAAACTAAATGAGGTTCTCAGACACTACACCAGGTCAATGAGGCGATTCCAATTAAAATGACTCTGCGGGAAGCATTCGGCAGGAAGGAATTTTTGGTTACTCCCAAAATATTCTGAGCCGATCTTATCTACAGTTGATAAGGTCTGACGATGCTTTCTCTTCCTGAAGAGTATCATTAAATTGTTGGTGGACTCTCAGCAAAGTACGTGGTATTGACAAGGAATTCAATGAGTGTTAACTCACTTTTTGTATCTCTAGAGAGTCCGACGTTCACTTTAAGGGTGAGCTGTCAATCTATATTCAGTATCACCCTGAATCTCTTCTCAAATATCATCTGCCTCTTGGTTCCCTCTGCAGTGGAGGGTGAGAGGGGTGATGTGTGGGAGGTGTTCCTCGGCAGATTTTAACAAGCTCGTTATTATGACACTGAGACAGAATTGGAATTGATAATATTTACTTAGCCCTACTTTCTGCCGAGAACTGTAAGTGAAAAACTGTGTTCTATTAAGTTTCACGATAGCCTTTGGAGGTAAATGCTAAGTCTATAGAACTGCTTATTTCTATAGATCAGAAACTAAGCCTAGAAGATAATTTTGTACAAACAGTATTTGGTGCAACCTGGATTCACATGATTCTTTGTCCATTTCACTGGAGTCGAATATAAGTAATTTAGTCGTTAGTCATAAATTGGCAAGATTTGTTTTCATTTTCATTATTGTTAGGAATCCAATAGTCCTTAATAAAAACGTGTTAACGTTTCAAAAGTATGTGTTTTTGATTGCCAATCTTCAATATCAGCAACTAAATGTGTAGTAAATATTTACCGTGGATCTATTAAATAGATCTATTAGATAAATGGACTAGCTGAATCTAACTTTATATCTTACTTAAAACCTGGAAAAGATTTCTGTCTCTCCTAGTCATGTGAAGACATTTTGAATACTGAAAGTAGCTTCTTGCAGAGACCCTGAATCATATTATGACAACTTCTCACTTACCAATGTAAGATCCTAAAGCACCTGAACAGGTAGCAAAAGATGATCGCTGAATATTCTAGGAAATGGCCAGTGACTCATATCAGAGAGAAGCTAAAAATTCATATCTTAAGGTCCTTCTGTTTGAGATATATCCAGACATACAAAATGGATTGCTGAAAAAAAGTCAGGCAAAAACCAAGAAACCAATTCATGGAACCGGTGATCCATTCCCTTCATTTCACCTCTGACAGAAAGGTTGTGTGGAAGGCTTCGGACTCAGTGGTCCTGAAGAATAAAATGTTCACACTGAAAATAAGAGAGCAGTAGAGCCAGACAGCAGAAGGCTCACTTACGAGAGGAGGTTTTCTCGGTTACAAGAGAAACTAGTGAGAAGCAGAAGTAGAGACTAAGAAGACTAGCTTTGCAGTTCTTGACAGTGACTGTGTTATTATCACCTGGGAATGTTTCGGGTAGTGATGCTGAGGCTCCACTTGCAGAGTGCTAATTTGCTTCATGTGCTTCCAGATCATCGAAAACTTTCAAAAACATTTAGTTGATTCAAACATTCAGCCCAAGTAGAAAATGATTTCATTCATGCCCTGCTCTATTAGAAAAGAAAATCTCCAAATTCATTGACTTAAAACAATGATTTATTGCTTCCTGACAGTTCTTTGTGAACTCGAGTAGTTCTGGGCTGTTCTGCTCTACATGGTTTTGGCTGGGGTCCCCTGATCAGTTGAATTCAGCAGACACAACAGACATGGAGGGAAGTCCCAAGGCTTCCCGCACAGAGCTGGGCTTTGGGACTCTCTGCCTGGCCTCTCCATCTCCATGTGGGGCCTCATAAACCCCGAGTCCTAGCCAAGCTACTTTGTGTATGACGGCTGCCTTCCTCTAGAGTAAGGAAGTAGAAAATGCCCACTTTCTTAAGACCTTGCCTTGAAAATTCCAGAACATCATTTCTGTCATGTTACATTGGTCAAAGTAAATTCTCAAAAAGGAACTTTAACTAATACTCCTCATGTGGGAAGTGGCAAACCCCTAGTAGCCACCTTTATTTCATCCACTGCAAGAACTACCACTGCAACCCTACCAGCTCTCCCTTAGGAAGATTGATATAACCTTGGAAGGAAGTTCTATCTGCATAGAATGGCAAGGTTTCAGGTAAGGATGAGAGGGAAGAGAAGAAAGAAAGAAGGGAAGGGAAATTTAATGGCAGAGCTGATATGCTGAGGTTGTAGAGGGGTATATTAGTCATGTAGTCAGAGTATGGGAGAAGAAGTTTAGAGATAGGGTAACAGAGAGCATAGGGACAAAGCACTGAATGTCGTGGAGGTAGCCTAAATGTGGGGGTTGTACGAAGAACAGATACACTCAGTTCAGCCAGCTTCCATTTGCAATGTCACTTCATATCATGGTCTCTGTGGAAGTCATCAGTACTATTTATCCAATATTTTCAGTCTTTTGTTTTCTGAATCCTTCCTAGTATTGCAGTTGCCCACCTGTTTTGATGTTATATGTGTCCATGTAACATGCTTTAGTCAACGAAATGTGAACACAAGTTACATGTTCATCGTCGAGAAGAACTGACAAGAAAGAGAATGCTTTTACACACCTTGCCTTTTCCTATTGAACAGATGGGGAAGCATGTGTCATAATAAATCCTCCTTCAGTCTGGAGACAGAGTGACTAGGATTATGAATGTCTCTCCTGCCAATAGCTTTGCACATAGAATAAGAAATGTGAGTGAAAAATAATCTTTTTGGAAGTCACTGATAGTTTGGAAGTTCCTGTTTGTTTTCCTCTTCAGTATAACCTACAAGGTCCTGACAGTAGACTGGTATGATGTTCTGATGGGTGGGAAGTACTAACATTTCCCAGTATTGTATTAATTTCATCTTGGCAATGCAGATTTGCTATCTACCCTGGTTGTAGGTTTGACAGTGCCAAGTGGAAATAAGTTTATAGTGAGACTCGTGGTCTAGGACACAAATCAGTCTTGCCATGTTGTCTTAAAATGGCCTGCCACTTGAAGACTTATGTTCATGTTTTATAGTTTTATAACTTCTCTGACCATGTGTTGATGAGTTGAGTAAGAGTCAGAGGCTCTCAGGGAATTACTATCCAACTGCCCTGTCCTGCAGTCACACTGAGGAAGGCTTCACTACTGAGAGCGTGAGGGTGGTGCCATGAGAGGCCCTGCAGAAGTCAAATGCCCAGAATCCCATTGCAGATCAACTTATGGCTCCCTCTGCCTGTTCTAGGAAATGGCTATAATGTTTTACATCACCTTTTGGCTCAGAGATCAGAAATTCACATCTTCAACTGGTTTCCATACTATGACAGTAAATAGGCTATGATAGAGAATGCAATAGTTTCTATACAGGTGAAGTACCCATGCTAATTAAGCTGTATTTGTGAACATGTAGGAAGTGAAGATGCCTCTTCTGCTCTCATCCTGTCGGTGTGCCAGACAGTGTTTCCAGGTAGTTGCATTTGTGGAAGTTACGGCTATGTTGTAGTGTGGTGGTGGCTTATTAGCAAAAATTATACACTGTCCTTTTTTCTGTTTTTAAATAGACTTTATTTTCAAGAGTAGTTTTACCTTCACAGTAAAATTGAGTATGGGGTGCTCAGAGTTCCTGTGTGCACCCTGCACACACAGGTGCGCACACACAGCCTATCAACACCTCTCACCAGAGTGGCTCATCCGTTACAACCAATGAACTTAGAGGACACATCATTATCACAACATATCCATAGTTTCTGTTACAGCTCCCTCTTGGTGGCATGCATTCTATGGATTTGGAGAAACATATAATGACATGTATGTACACTTATGGTATTATACAGAAGAGTTTAACTGTCCTAAAAGTTCTCTGTGCTCTACCTATTCATCCCTCCTTCTCCACTAATCTCTGGGGGAAAAAAGTGATCTTTTTACTGTCTGCATCATTATGCATTTTCCAGAACATAATATAGTTAAAATCATACAATATGTAGCCTTTTAAGATGGGCTTCTTTCACTTAGTAATACCAATTCACCTACTGAAGGGCATCTTTGTTGCTTCATGTTTGGGCAATTATGAATGAAGCTGATATAAACAACTGTGTGCAGGTTCTTTGATGAACCTAAGTTCTCCTTATTTGGGTAAATACCAAGGAGCTCTATTACTAGATCATACGGTTATGGCAATGTCTGTTGCTTCACATCCTCACCAACATTAAGTGTTGTCAGTCAGTGTTTTGGATTTTGGCCATTCTAGTAGGTACATAATAGTACTTCACTCTTGTTTTAATTTTCAATTCCTTAATGACATCTGATGTGGAGTATCTTTTCATATACTTATTTGCCATCTCAATATTTTGGTGAAGTGTCTGTTCATGTCTTTTGTCCATTTTTAGATAATGCTGGTTCATTTTCTTATTGTTGCAATTTTTTGTATATGTATTTTGTTTTATATATTTAAGTCTTTTTTGTACTGTGGATAGCAGTTGTTTATCAGATATTATTTGGAAAATATTTCTCCCAGACTGTAGCCTGTTTTCTCATTCTCTTGACAGTGTCTTTAACAGAGCAGACTTCTTAAATTTTAATAAAGCCCAGCTTATCAATCATTTTGTTTTCATGGGATATACCATTGGTGTTGTACCTAAAAGGTCCCGATCATTCTTTTTTCATTATGTTTACAACTTCACACTATATTTTATTTCATTTTCACTACTCTAATGAATTAACAAAGCTACTTTTAACTACAGTAAGTTGTTAAGTAATAAAGTAAAATACAGAATATTTTGAAGATAAAACTCAGTCTGTTGCTTCATTTATTTTCATTAAATGACTGTTTCTTTAATGAGAACAAATAT
This sequence comes from Carollia perspicillata, assembly GCA_004027735.1. Lineage (NCBI taxonomy): Eukaryota > Metazoa > Chordata > Mammalia > Chiroptera > Phyllostomidae > Carollia > Carollia perspicillata. Next base: position 15,398 of record PVKM010024936.1, read on the forward strand.
TCTTATTATGTAATAATCATCTTGCCCTACTTTTCACTTTTCAGAAAAATAAAAAGAAACCTTAATGATTCTGAAGTGACAAGTAAAATTATTTTGTGTAAAGTGAAATTACAAATGGGAATAATAAAATTCATAAGTATGCTGAATGTCTTATCTGTGGATATGTGTGCATGTAATTGTGTGTGAGTGGAAATAATTGACAGAAGTATAGAATTTTATTTATCAAACAGGATACCATGAGTTCCATTCTCATTCTTTCTCCCCATGGGGAGAGTTTATTGTTTGCTTCCTTTCTTTTGCCTGCGTGCTATGTAATTTAAGACTGATACCTCCCTGTGGGAAACAAAACCTGATCAGAGAACAGGTTGCATTGCCTCCTAAAGAAATTATGCCTTAGTGACTGCTGATATTGGCTGTATAATAATGGAAATGTATAATTAATGCCTTTGCTTCAACAATTCTGGTAATAGAACCACCTGAAACTGATTCAAAAAGAAGGATTTAATATTGAATCTCCTCTCTGTCTAACTATTAATGTGTTGGATTGTAGGAACCACAGCATACTGAAATGAGATAATTGGATTTTTGATACCTGGATTGGTTATTGTGCCTACCGTTGAAATACTAAATAATGGAAATCTGCCATGTAAACTCAAAGAAAATAAAAGGTCAATTCCATACAAGGTAGATTTTTTTGTAAGTCAAAAATATCAAGCTATTATACACCATTTTCTTAAGCATTTTATGTTTAATACATTTTTTAATTTCAGAGTTGCATTTGCTTATGAGATGAAATTGTGAATTGCATTTTTAAAATGTATGATGACCTCAACATATCCAATTATTTTTTTTGTTGTTTTTGAATTCACAATAGAGGCTGAACATCTGGTAATATGATTCAAATGTCCTCCATCTTCTCACCCCAGAGATTTAGTTGACTATCTTCTATTTATATTTTGATTCAAATTTTCAAACGCCTACTTTATTCTGCTGCAATATGCACTTAGGGATTTGAAATGGATGAATCCAATACATATTTCAAGATTGATAGCTCTCCCAACCCTCAAAATATTAGTGCTAAGTAGAGCAATATTTTCAAAGGGAAAAATGTGTAATGGAATGACTATGCTAATTAGAGACACATGCAATCCAGTAAAAGATTAATAATTAAGATAGGAATCCTACTTTAGTTACTATCATAATCAGGAATGACAACTGAATGCAAAGTAAAAGGAAGTGTTTTAGAGGAAAAGATCCATAAAAATAATTAAATATGTGTTTTGTTACTTGGTGCGATTATAGATTACTACTCAAAGGTTCAGCAGACTCTGGACCCATCATGCATAAACAATTTGCCTAACTGTATAGCCTAGATATACCAGCTCTAGCTAGGCTATCCTAGATAATTGATTCATAACTTTTTAGAGTGGAGTGTTGGCATTGGTTAGTATCACAGTGTGTGTGAGCTGACCACGAAGTATTTAAGTTTTGTGAACCAGTTGATACCCCATTTATCGCTTGAAATTAGCTGTGGCTGAAGTGTTTGCACTACAGAAGTTGGCCACATGAAAATTCAGAATCTGTTTTTGTTTGTTTTGTAATGTATTAAACAAATGTTATTAAATGTTTTGCAGCCCACAACTCTCTATACTTTAATTTCTGTATTTATAAAATGTGAATAATAATCATACCTACCTCAAACACTTTAAAAATTTTAACTGCCTACATTGATCTTTAGAAAAGTGTAGTGACAGATATCATTGAGCTTTATATAAATGCTATTATCTAGAAAAACTACAAAATCCAAGTGGGAAACTGATTAAAGCAAACTGTGATGCATTCTACAAATATTCACTGAATTATTCTTAGTGAGTATGGGTCTTCTGTTCGGCCCTGGCTTAAATTAATGACAAAACAGCTATCACAGCTAAACATTTTCAGGAAGAAATACCCTTTCTTCCTGTCTTCTTATGTGTCTGGAAGTCAAGTAATAGCTTCATTTTTTAAGGTAGTGTAGGACTGGTGAGCATGGAGTGGCAAGAAAGATTGAGCTAGAAGGAAAGAAGTTGAAAGAGAAATACTTTCATAAAATTATTTTAGAATTTCTGTCATTTCTCTATATAAGTAATTGGTACCTATTTTCTAGTAGGGTTACTGAGTAATGTAAAGAACAGTAATTCTTTCCAGACCTCACAAGAAGAGTAACAGTATGAAACTTTTAAAATTATTTATCAAAAGAGAAGAAAAAACTCTATTATTTACTTCCATTGTAGATTTTCTGGCTACACACCATGGACCATTACTTTGATCCTAGTTTTCTCTACATCAAAATAACAGAAATAAAAACTGAGTGTTAAAAACATGTGTCTCAACATCTTTAGTAGATATTGTTTTTCTACAATAGATTTTTATCTGTGTGAGTGCTATTTAACATAAGACATTTTAGAATAAAGATACAGCATTTTGTATCATAAGTGTGCACATCAATAAAGCCATGAATAAAATAAAATTGCATGGACTACAGTAATAGACGTTATTTCAAGTAATGCTTAACAATGGGATATCTGGGCAAAGAAAGGAACTTAAATATTCTCTTTATATTTTACTGTAAAAACACTGCATACTATTAACCCTTCAAGCATTTGATTTTTTAAAAACATAGCTCATTAAATTTTATTTAAATATATCAAACCACTTTCTTTTAATATATAATATTGTATACTAGTATTTTATGTATTTAAACAAAATTTTACACTGATGTTATCATAGGAAATATAATGAAATTATATTCCCTTAGGTAATTAATGAGAATACAATAAAAAAGAAATGTAGAAGAATGGGAAAGAAAAGAAAAACAAAAATGGGGGCAAAGGTGTTATGAATTACACTGTAATGATAGGTTTGCCACGCCCAGTCGCAGATGATTTAGTACTTAGTTCCCCAGAAGTAGGTTATTTACATATACCTCTGCTCTGATACAGTGTGTACATCACAGAAATACATTTAAAAAGCTAAAGGATGAGATGCACGTGAAATTAAAATAATTCAAAACATTTACCTATTAATAGTCAAAATTATATAATTTAGCTCTAATTACACACAACAGTCATGTGCCACTTACAGACTGGATACGTTCTGAGAAACCTGTGGTCAGGCGACTCTGTTGGTCCAAACCCTACGGCATGAACTCACATGCTGATGGAGCAGCCCACTGCTGTGTCGCGTGTGCTAGACTTCCATACGACTGGCAGTACAGTGGGTGTGCATGCACCAGTATCACCACTAGCACGTGAGAAGCTGTAGTGTGAGCCTTGACAATCGGTTTCTGTTTACTGATGCAAGTGTCTGATTTAAGCTTCACTGCCAGGCATCCAGGACACAGCCGGCTGTCCAGAACTCACGCGCGCGTGCATCTCAGGGCTGGGTACGTGCCCACCGACTCCTGCACTGACATTCATGGGTTTCAGAGACCTTGGCTATTCCAGATAGCTGACCTTTGGGGCTACCTGTTCTTTTCTGTTCCCGTGCTTTAAATTCATGCTCTCAGCTTCTAAACCCACCCATGAAGAGAGAGTCCAGAACGCTAGGCGCCTCCCCGACCTCCATGAATGGAGAAGCCCAGGCCCACGTGCGCTCTGCTCAGCGTCACTCACCTTCTGCAGGTCCTGGCGCACTTTGAAAGCTCCAGTTCTGTTTTTTCTTCAATTTGTTTGCTTTCAAGTTTCCTAACGGACAGTTCAATAGCGTAAGGCAGTCTTGCTATCTCAGTGAGAACCACAAGGCTCAGTCCAATCCTAACACTGATTTGTAAAGGGGAGACACCTGTGTGAAGCTCCCAGGCCACAGGAGCCCCACCCGCATTTCTAAACTATCGCGTTACTGTGGATAGATGGAGACAGCAGGTGCAGTGATGCTTTGCACTGGAGTGTAAACGGTGGTTACAAAGTCACTAGGAAATAGGAATTTTTCAGCTCTATTAGGATCTCATTGGACCACCGTTGTATATGGCATTCGTCATTGAGAGAAAGGTCTGCAAGCGGCGTGAGTGTACTCTACTGATAGAATGGTGCCAGGGTCCAAGGCCAGACGGTCTGGGTAGGAATCCCACTTTGTCACCCTCGGGGTAGATTTACCGCACAACCAAGCTCTCTGTATCTTAATTTACTTGTTTATAAGGTGACGACAATGATATTACAGTCCCATAGAATTTTTTGAAACATAATTCAAAAGCAATTTTTGAAAGCCCTTTAGAAAGACTTTTAATAAGTATTTGATCTTAACCCTTTGTGATTCAGAAAGTCAGGAAAGCTAATTTGAAATCATTCAATTTTTTTCCATTGAAGAAAAAGCTATCTCATAGTGATGCTTTGACATTAATTTATT